>JAUUDZ010098917.1:0-32889 GCA_032361705.1 Panulirus versicolor
AAAGACTTTCTTAACATTATCATTATGGCCAGAAAAATTAAGACTTTTCACTTACCAGCCTGAGAAGCAAATTCTCATGGGCTTAACAGCTGATCTGACTCTAGCTAACTTTTAACCATCTCCAAAGAAAGACAGTACAAAAAAATATGATAACATTATAATATCAAAATGGCTTTTTTTCATTACTTTACTATCACAAAAAATATCTTGGGTTAACTCTAACAACAATTTTCGTGTACATCATTAAAAAACCATATTTTTACAAGGATACAATAATAACATTTTAGAGGTGAAGGAAATCTGTTCACCAGTAATAAAAACTGGCTAGGTGGATCACGTTGACTTGATCTTTCCATTGGCAAGCGAACTTGTGATTGCCTGCTGCGCTGCTTGTTCTGCTGCCTCCTTCAAGTGTTTTTCCATGTATGTTTGGTATACAGGGTGTATGACCTAAAAAAAAATGACGAGGCAAAAATTTAATTCTCTAAGGAAATATAACCTAGGATCAAAATACTACAACAAAATTTGCCTAAAAAAAATAAAAAAACATGCATTCATTTGGAATTATTCTACATACCATCACTTACATGATCAAAGAATGTGTCCCATCTCATCAATCTTAAAAGTAGTGCACATATCCCCATACTGTAGTAAATTATGCTTACACAGAGCTACAGTACAGTTATGAAGTCGATAGAAAGGAAGTTATGAAAAAATTCTCCTAAGAGAAGTCAGAAATCAGATAAAAATAGCAAATGAAGCTAGATGAGAATTTGAAGAAAAAAATTAATATGGAAATTCAGATGTGAGACAAAGAAGTCAGAAAATAGATACAGTACAGTGAAAGTATGGAAAGTAATTAAGAAGATGGTGAGTAAGGGAGTAGAAAAATTTTATTATAAAGGACAGAAGGTGATAACAGTAGTAGTCATGGAAACTAAAGGACAACAAAAGGAAACAATAAAAGGTAGACAAAAGAAACATAAATTCATGCCTTTCATCTTCCAGAGACCTGTATGACTGGCCACCATATACAACTGACACAAGACTCACTAGCACTTGCACAACACCCTCATGAATATCACTCTGGTCCAGGATTAATTCTAAATCATCTTTGAAATGGGAGGAATTGCCTTAGCAGCATCAATCCATTTTCTTTTTCACAAGTCACAGATGCAGTTCACGGAATCATGTCCATTTCATGCCTAGTCTGCAGGCAGCATCACAGGCAATTCTTCATGTGAATATTTTGCCATCTCATGGGCTGGGATAAAGTATATCTTTCAACTCACACCTTAGCTGAAAAAGAACACTGCAGCACCAATGGTAAGCTGAAAACATGACCAAATGAATGCAATCCATTCCCCGACCCAATTTTGCCTGAGGAATACAAAAAAAATTTTCTTCTAAAATCTTGATGTATAACAACAGCATGGAAAAAAAAGAAATCATGAGACTACACCAGAATTCAGGTCTTCTACTTTAAAGATTTCATCACTGAACAAAGACAAGACAATGTATGACATATTTCACTTGAATGAGTATGTCATGAAATTTGGCTTGACAGACTACTGAAAATTAAACAATCCATTTTGAAATGCATCACCATGTTGCTAATTTAGACAAAACAAAAAAAAATCAAAAACTTACTCTGGCATTAGCTTCAGAGGCAAACTGCATAACCCATTTTTGAGAAATTTCTTCCTTTCATTATTCTATGTGGAGAGAAAAAAAATTCAGTCTCCATCAAAGTATCTAAGCACTATCAACCTGAGTCATCCAGGTAGGAAACTGTGAGCCATAGGCATGATATTCATCTTGGAAGCCTGAATCATTCATCTCTTCCTCTGAGGCACTCAGCCAAGAGATGATTTCTGTTCATTTCCTCTAATTAACTCCTGTTTTATCCATCAAACAAGTAAAATTGTTTAGTGCCCTTGTTTTTCCTCAGGATCTACACGTGTCTCTTCAGGGGAGATACTCTATATGACTCCTAAAATTAGGTAGAGCAAAATTCATAACCTTAGTGCTGCTATACCTGCTCAAATTATACTTCAGTATACCCAATGAAAGAAGGAATGCAGTTAACTAACCAGTTTTAGTTTTCTACAAGTCCTGATCCGCTTACCTTTACTGAGAGATTGCTTCAGGGAGGCGGGAACTTCATCTAGGTACTATAAGTCGAGATAACTAGGATGCATGTATACTTTGGGCATTGTCATATAAAAATGGAAGTATGGATATGAACTGTGTCCATTCACTCAATGGGAAAAAACAAATCTACATTTATCAAATTCTATAAAACATACCTCTGGCTACATAGTCACAGCAACAGAATTATGATGTTTATCATTATTTTTACAGAATTCTCATGTGCATATCTCCCTACAACATCAATGCTACATAAAATAGAAGCTAAAAATCCTTTATATACTACAAAAACTTTCAATTAAAGAGCAAGACAAATAAATATGCCATTTCAGATATAGCATAGTTTTTAAAGTTAAATGTTAAATACTAACTACTTAAATGTTACATGCAAAAAGTCAAAACCAACAAAAATAGTACCAAACATACTTGATGCAGAAAAAGTAGGATCTTCCCATTCCCCTAAAACTGAATTTATTTACCTTTCACATTAGGAGGCATGGAAAGAAAAATTAATAAGAGTATGCCATGCCAGATGTATGGTTTAACAGTTTTATTGCATCTGAAGATTACACTTTGAAAAACCAATTTTCCATTCACTAAGATCCACTTTCTGGTACAAAATTTTTAAGAAAACGCACATCAACATTTTCTAAATGTGAATAAAACTGTACTGTACCCAATTTCCTTCAATACATATATCTACCAAAACACTTTCATGAGTATAATCCTTCCAATCGTTTCTACTGACAAGTAGGCAAACTATTCTAAACATTATGATACTGCAGTGTCCTCAATAATCTTACCATTATTCCTTTACTTAATGCAAACACATAACTTTGGTTGGAAGATTCATGACAAACCTTGAAAAAAACAAAAAAACAGCAGCAACAATTCTAGTCAGAGTTATGGAATGTCAATAATTTAGGAGCACATACCAATTATGTAAAAATAACAAACCTAAAATTCTTTAGCGCATATTCGTTTTCATTTACAAAATATTTTCTTCTGGGTAGAAAAGTATGACAGCTAATTGTGTATCTGACATAAATTCTTAAAAGCACTTAATTTTCTTTCCCTTTTACTTCTATGAAATCTATTCACTTCTTGAGGTAAACTTCAATTCCAAAGCCTACATATATGACATCTCAGTGATGTATGGTATGAGATGAGGAAACGTTTCACCTCTGTCCAGGCTGAGGCCCATTTGAATAATAATGCACAGTGAACTTAATAAGTTTCAGCAGTACCACATCTCAACTAGAATACAATAAGCCCTAGAGCCCAGGAAATCATGATTCAACACTTTGACTACCCACCTTATCAATACCTCAACACTCCTAAATGTTCTTGTAATCTGCCAAAGTAAACATTCAATCCTTACCTGAGTTGTGTGCAACATCTTATAAGATGGTCAACCAACACTGATATAAACCTTAATTCAGTTTGAGCATGATGATTTTCATAAAATCTGTGAAGTATATAGGAAGTGTCTAAGTCATGACCTGATTGAACTATAAAAAAGCAGGAAAGTGTTCAAAGCAGGCAAACCAAAAATACCTTCTCTCCATGTAATGAACCAAGAATCAATTTTGGTTTCTGAGATTTTAGCTTGTTCTATGGTCTACAAAGCAAGATGTTGCTGATCTCAAGACTCTGCAGTCAAGTTGGGCTATGACAAAGAATGACGTTCAACTGAACTATAAACTCACAGCATCAACTCGAATTCACTTATTGGACCACAAATAAAAATAAATCTTTCCTGTTGCCTCTACCAGGTATTCCAGCCAGCAACAGGGTATCCAAATAGGTAGTCTGTTACCCCTCTCTCCACACCTATGTTTAAAGCTGGTATGTGTGTGGTCAAACCTCTACAAGGAATTCCTGTGGTCATCCATTACCTTGTGTTACAGATATTCTTGATTCTAGCCCAGTTTCATTATCTTTTGCTTTCGACGCTTAAAATGGGTACCCTTCCTTCTTTGGCTGAATTATCACAATAAAAGATTACAGGAACAGTATCTGGATCTATTTATGTAATTCTCATTTGGGATATATATATAAATGTACACATCAACAGGTACATTCAACTTCTTTTGCTCTCAAAGACCTGTTCATTATCAGCACAAAAATAAGGCAAACATGGACTTTTAAGTCTGTTCTATATGTGTGTTTCAGTACCAAGCTTCAAAAGCAACACCAACCTACTGAGATGCCTGTTCATTACATCTTCAATATGCATGCTCATGTTGTTTCATTCCTACTGTTTCAATCTGCCAAGCACAAATACTGCATGCACTGATTACAACAGACAGCTCTATGAGGATTGGCTCTCATCACATACTAAGACTTATTCTTCACTACAAACTTTAAATTTACTGGAAGTTCCTGGACTTGAATCAAGGCCACACCTTTAATATTTCAGCATTCACAAAATCCTATACAGTACTCTTACAAATCATCTTGTACTCAGTAGATACACCGAAAGCTATGGCCTGCTTCTCCTTCTTCCTTTTACTCATATTCATGGCTGTTCCCACTGAGGGCAATTACCTTGGCTACTTTATAAAATGTTCACAAAAACAGACATATAAGTCAGCTGCCACTTCATTTGCTTGTGGTTAGATTATTCCTTTCATAAAATATAAACTTTGATTTGACTCATTTCAAGATGGCAACTGGTCAAGCTTATGAACAAATTCCCTCTCAGATGACTGTCATTTACATACAACCTTCTTACGAATCTTGGTAAAGAAACAATGTACATTGGTTGACATTTTCAAAACTGCAAAAAATATCATGAAAGAAGGGTACTAGAATATCCCAACATTATTGTAACACTTGATCCTACCAGTTTAACTAATATTAGACAGTCATGCTATGGCAGCTGCTGGAATGAGGAGTTACAAGAAGACAATCAGAAACTTAATTTCCAAACCTTTATCTAAAAGGGTACTGATGTAATGAGAAATTCTTTCATCTATAAAGCTTTCTTTACCTCAATTCCAAAATGTGTCTCTCCATTAAAGTTTATAATAACTCTACAGAGAAGTCTAGCAAATGAAATTTCATAGGCAACATCATTCATCCCAATGAGATAGGCTAGCTATGTTTGTGGGTTCTCGTAAAATCAAATGGTGCATGTCAAAAAGGTAAAAATGAGCTTTAAATCCAGTCAAAGTGAAAAGACAAAGTTGCTGAAAATATCTTTAAAACAGGCCTGAGACTAAAATGCAAATATTACCATCACTACTTTCTCATCTTCCAACCCATTTACTCAACAGTTGTTGAAGGACTAACAGTCTTCAGCCACTGCTTATAATTACTAGAAAGGAGAGACTGTAAGAGGGTGGATTTTTTTCTCCCCACCCTTCTTTTCTAAAGTATTTGTATACAAAATAAAAGCTCTGGCATTACAAATATAGCCTTGAAAAACCTTTTATTCTCTAGAAGCTTCAGATGATGTCAACTTTGAAAATTACCAAAACAATTACTCAAGACTGTCAAGAAAGACCTGATATCCATCAGAATTTTGCATAACTGTGATTCTGTCTTCACTAAAATGTGTCTTTGTTTGAGTTCCATTTGGTTTACCACTAGTTTCATATTCTAGGATAATGAGACCAATAAATAATTTTCATCACTTAGCAGAAATTTTGTTCCACTCTGATCACAACAACCCGTTCATTCCACAAAGAGAAATGGATCCTTTAGAGCAGAATATTTCATTTAATGAATTCTGAAAGACCTGAATCTTACAATAATTTAGTACATTTCTCAGATGGATCTCAGTCAGGAGGTGCAAATTTTAGTAACAGTTTAACCTTGCTTACCTGAATTCATGTCTCTGATTCTATGTGAATGGTCATCAGAATCATACAATGCTTCATAACAATCCACTGCTCTGAAGAAGGTTGAAGAATGGTGGGATGTCTTAATTTCTCATCCCCTTCATTTGAGCATGTATATGTTTTTGCAATTATCTTGGACATAATATTTTTAGTTAAAGAGAGAGATATTCTAGTGCTGATAGATCAAGAGTTACAGGTTTTCCTTCAATGGGTAATGGATCACTTCCTCATCACTGGTACCCATCAGTTCTCAGACTGGGTACAAAGTCTACTGCCTCATTCTATGAAAAGTTTTTGGGAACTATAATGAAGAAAATGGCAATTTTGATAATGGGACATCAAGTAATTTTTCTGGCTCTCTCAAGACACTCATGAAAAAATCATCCAACGATACATTTCCTATACCTGGTTCTTTATAGAATGTCTATAGGTATTTAAGTTACTGAGAATAACAAAAGAAACACTGCACTGGGCTTCTGATTATAAAAAATGCCTTCTTATCTATAGAAATAAAAGAGATAAGATATATATCATTTTGCAATAAGAACTCTCAATTATACGTAAATAATGGTAATTTCTAATGGTACCTTCGGAGAATTTTACTATGCAACCAGAATTGATAGTTATTATAACATTCCCTGACAGCAAACTGTTCATAGCAAATTTACCAACAGCACTTCCAAGCTGATGTGCCTAGATACTGGTAAACACACTGTCACGTGCTAGGTAATATCCCAGTTTAGATGAAAAGGTTTCTAACTAAAGTATTGAAAACAGGCAGTATCGTAAGCAGTACAAGAAAGCCAACTATCAATGTTTGTGATGAAAACTGGACTGCAAAATGTCTACCACATTGTTTATAAGCTCCATGCTCTTGTTCCTTTACTGATAGCATCTTGAGGATAACTTAAATGTTCTTCCCCAGAGTAGCATGAATTAATAATTTGGAATAATACTCCTTTTTTTTTCTTGGGGTTAGAATTCCTAACAGGTTTCAACTTCTCATAAATGATGATATTGACATAGTATCATTCTTTGTGAAAGAACATGAAATGAGTGTTCACCATCCAGTCATGCTTCAATTATTAAGTATATGCAAAGTCTCCTCAATTCACATCTTCCAACACAGTAGTAGTAGTTCTGATCAAGAAGACTTCTTCCAGTCTGAACGAATGGGAGCTAAGGAAACTGAGTTATACCTCCTGTCTGCCCTGCTCCTATTTCAGGCTTAGTTTTGGATTTGAATGATCACTTAAGGCAGTTTGTATCAGCAATGAGGTATATGGTACACAAGTCAGGAAAGCATTATGTGCTGAATCTTGATTAGCTGGCCCCTGAGGTCTGCTGTTTCTTGGGTGATGGATGCTACTGCTCATCTTTAAAAGGTCTGCTGTTTAATGTTATTCAACTGGATGCAGTACTTAATTCATATTCAACTGCTGCACAAGTAAATATAGAAAGCTCTTTTTTGACAACAAAAGCTTGTAATGGAAAAGTCATCATGGTCAGGCCTAAGAGTGGGAGAGTAACTATGAGTACCTATTACAAAATTTTATCATGAGTCATGACCAGCAGATTGCACTCATTACATAACCTGCCTGTACTCTTATACAAATTCCTGCTGCCCGACACATTACATACTTGTCTGTACTGGGTTCACCCACAACACATTCACTCCTAGCAGATTTTTAATATTGCTGGGCAAAACCTGCTATATCTGCTAAAGTGTATGGAAGAGTGGTGACTGAGGTGGTGATATGAACAGAAAAGATGCATGGGCAAGGTGTTATAACTTTTCAAGAATGTTTGTGAGAAAAATTTGGGAAAAAGAAAGCATACACGAGATGACAGCAAGGCCTTGTGGAATGTGCAAAATGCAGTGATGAGTCTTTATCAGGAAAGGAAGGTGTGTGAGTGCCAGTAAGGAGAATGATAAATGGTTCATGGTGAGGGAGAAAGCGTGTTAAGGATGTTTGATGTCACTGTAGTATTTAATCTATTCATGAAAGAGGTAGTTTGGGAGGTAAATGCAAGGGTCCTAGGGTGAGGGAAAAGCCTTCAGTATGCTGGGTAAGGGGAAGCATGGGAGGTAAATCAGATCCCCTTTGCAGATGACAGACCCAAGAGAAAATTTCCTTGTATCACTGCAAGAAAGTGGTAAAAATCACTAGGAGGAAAAAAAAAGAAAGCTGGAGGAGGTTGTGATAGGTACATGAACTGAAAAAAAGGACAGATGAGATGGGTTGAGAGAGTAATGACGAATTTCTGGAAGAATATAAATTTTTTTTTGGAAGGATGATAATGTAAGGAGACCCACGGAACAAATGGGAATGACTATAAAGGGAACATAGAGGGAAATAGTAACAGGTAATGAAGAGGTGAAAAAGACATGAAGTGAGTATTCTGAAGGACTACTGAATATGTCAGATGATAGGGTAGTGGATGTGGTGTGCTTAGGTAGAGGTGACATGCAAGAGTGAGAGTCCTTCTGAATAGTTTGATGAGAGGAGGTGGTACGGAAAGCCTTAAATAAGATAAAGTGTAGCAAAGCTCAAGAAGTGGATATGATTGCAGTCAAGTTTCTCAAGAAAGTGGGTGACAGTGTTGTTGACTAGTTAATCAGGCTATTCAATGTTTGTATGGCAAAAGGTGATGTGCTTATGGCCTAGAAAATTGATTATGTAGTGTCCTTATATAAAGGCAAGGAGATAAAGATGAATACTTGAATTACAGAGGTAAAATCAGTTCAGAACATAAGGTAAAGCATATAGAAGAGTGGTGACTGAGAGGGCAAAGGTATGCATAATACATCTGAAAGGAGAAGCCGTGCAGTCTCAGCAGAGGTAGATGATGTGTGGATTAAGTGTTTAAAGAATGTGCATGAAAAATACATATACTTAGAGGATGAGAGCAAACAGTATATAGAATTCATGGATCTGAAGAAAGTATATGACAGGGCTGACAGAGAGGCCTTATGGATGGTGCTATGAATACATGAAGTAACTAAAAATCTAACAAAGCACAGTCACGAATGCAAGTAGCTTTTGGTGAAGGAGAGTCACCATAAAGGATGTGTGATTTCACCATAGTTGTTTAATCTGTTTATGAATGGGATGGTCAGAAGGGTAAAAGGAAGGCTCTCAGAGGAAGGGGCAAGTCTACATCATACTGAAGACTGGGGGAATGGAAGGAAAATCAATCAGCGTTTGCAGATGACATGGCTATGGTAGCAGATCCAAGTGAGAAAAACAGAGCCAGCGACATTGAGAGAGTGTGAGAAGGGAGAAAAACCGTGGCGAATGTGATTGAAAGGTAATGAGATACATATGGGAGATGAGACACGAATGCTTCACAGTAAATATAAATGGAGAGGCCCTGGGGTAAGTGGACTACCTTGGATACCTTGGAGAGTACTTGACAGTGCATGGAATTATAGAGTCACAGAGCAGGAGAAGAAGCTAAGATCCTATGCACTTGGATGAGAGTATGGAAGGACAGGTCTGAGTCTGTTAGTGAAAAGATGGGTATGTCTGAATGCAAAGACATCCTGACAGCATTGTATTGGTGTGTGTATTTAGTCCTAGAAAGGACTAGAAAGGAAGAGGGTGGATATATGGGAAATGAAATGTCTGAGGATGATATGTTGTATGAGGAGGGGTTAGTTGCATATGTGACAGTGTAAGATAGAGGTGTGGTAGTAAGCACAGTATGATTGAGAAAGATCTGTGTTCAAATGATCTGAACACATGGATAAGCATGAAGAGCAACTGATATAAGCATATAAGAATAAGCTATGGATGGAACAAAGGGTTGGGGTAGACCAAGGAAGTAAGGATGGAGTGAGACAGGCTATGAGCGGTTAAGACAGAAGAAAGTGGAGAGCTGTGATATACAAGGATTGATGAACTGTCTATGGGCAACGAAGTGGTTAAGGGAAACCAGGCATTGGCTTATGGGGCTTGATTGTAGATAGGGGGGTCTGGTTTCAGTGCATTATACAAAAAACTATGGAGTGGCTGTGAGTAAATGAGGCCATTTCATCCTTTCCTGGTGCTACCTCACTAAGCGAGAAATGGAAAACAAGTGTGAAAAAATAATATTCTGACTAGATTTTAACCTTTCTTCAACCTTTTCATACAAGCATATATAACATGTTTATTCCTTCACTCACATACAGGGGCCCACTAAACCTGGCTGCCATCTTGCACTCATTTGTTTGATTTTCTTAAATTTCTTTTCTTATTAATTTCTCCTAATAATACTAGTTATTTGAAAGGCTTTTGATGTTTCTTACCTCTTTCAGATCAGTGTAAATGATGTATATTCATTTCAAACATAAATTGGTTATACCCAACCTGGTTAAGTGAGACTTCTGGCTCAGTAAAACTGAATTTTGGGTAAGACAATAAAATCGAGTAATGAGATGGGAGGATGGAGTGAAGGAGACTTTGGGGGTATCATAGTGAACATTCAGAACAGTGAGAGGCATAGAGTGGATAGAAAGAAATGAGACATACTATTTGGGTGATGAGGAGTTATCAAAAGGCTGAAACACAGGAAGTAAAGTAAACAATGGAGTAATGGGTAAGGCTTGGCTGTGGACAACAGTCTCAGGTTCCAACATTATAAATGATACCTACAGATTGGATATGTGCAAATGAAGCTACTGCTCACTTGTTCCTAATACTTAAGAGAATATGAAAAAAGAAGGAAATCACTATCAAAATAAATATGTCAATAAACTTGATGCATTAAGTTTCATAAAAGTAATCACTTTAACAATTCTCTTGTTCAAGCCATGGTCAATCACTGCAACTATCTTCAGATTATCATTACCGGTAAATACATGTTTATGTCATTAAATCACATACAGTACAAGAAAATAAAGTCTAGATGTTTTACTCAAAAAAATAATGATAATTCATCAAAAAACCTGAGTGGCTGGATTACACACTTCTAAATAAACAGAATGGGGATAATCCACGTTGCAGAAGTTTTTCACTTACTCATACTCAAGGTTACTGAGGTCATCTACTTGAACCCAAGATATGAATAAGATGGAACAATCTTAAAGGCTTACTCTCTAAGCATGGCTTTATTTCTGTTTACCAAGAATCCTACCGTCATTTTCAGCTCAAATCCATATGAATGCTGGCTCATGAAAAAAAAGGAGCATTTCCAATAAAAAAAAACTCAGTGAAACTCTCCCTGAGTCACATAAAGAAAGTTTTTGAAGCTTATTCTTAATGGATGTCTTTTAATCACAGAGACAACACACCCAAAGTGTTTAATTCAAAATAAAAAATCTACAAGGACTATGTTATTCACAATCAAACAAAGCTACTTTCATATGTTAGTTATTCTATACCATGATTCCACAGTAACAATGATAATCAACAAAAACAGAAATGTAATATTTCATGCATTATATTTTACTAATGGGGTATAATATGCATCACAATGATTAACCCCCAAGTGTGATGATATAAAACATCAAAACAACAGGTCTAACAAGGGACTTCAATAAATTCTAAAAACAAATGAAAAACAAAACAAAACTTTTTCTGTATGGATGATCATTTGTACTTTTAAGCTGTATGTAACAAACAGAAAATGGTGTTTGAAAAAAATATAAAAATGTGACATCCAGCCCCTGTATGGTTAGCTTTATTTCTAGTCCCTTACTAAGTGCAGTATAGATTTATCTGAGTTTCACAATAGGTATGCCAGTAGTGCCATTCACTAGATGTCAAACATGATTAAATGACACACACAACAACATACATGGGGTTAGTTATCAATCCACTTTAGAAACTTAAATTTCAAATCACTTCATTTAATGATAATGGTAACTATAGCCCAAGTAATGATGCCATTTTCAGATACTTAAGACTTTAATAACGGTTACTGAAACTAAACTGTAAATGTTACAATTACGAAATAATTAAGGAAAAGTACAGTCTGCCTTCCTATCAACATAACTTCTAACATTACAAGACAATTAATATTATTAATGAAAGACTTATGTATCATCATTATCATTATCAAAGCTATTCAACTACCATAAGCAAGGAAAGGATAAACTCCTTTGAAGTGAGTAATTCCTCAACAAGACTGTACTCCCACTTGCCAAATGGCAATGACAGACCTTTGCTGAAACAGACTTTTCACTTTCAGAGTAACCATATGCAGGCACAGTCCAGTAACAACAGACTTGTGTACATTCCCACTAACATACCAACAGCCAAGGAGCCAAGGGTGGATTCCTCCCCAAAGGCTTAACTGTCTGTTCTATTCCCTACCTTGTTCAAGTGGGAAGGGCAAATATAAAAAAAAAAGATCATATAAATATATAGCCGCTGTGACACAGAAGAAATGATGCCATCCACATTTCTCCTGTTAATCAAAGAAGGGGACTAAGAGCAGTATGACTGTACACTGCAAATCCTTCCTTTATGTGTTAATCCCCTATAGGGGATTGGGATTCAAACTGCTCTCGTCCTTAACTGGGGATCTGCTAATGCATGCTATATTTTCAAGTGTCCTTTGGGTCATGGCTCCTCCCTTGGACAGAGGACAACACACACTGCTCCCCAATACACTACATTATTACTTCCCACCACTTTAGTAACCAAATAACAATCATGCCGAGTGCATCACAACCCTGTGCTTCCATGAAGTAGTGTCCCTCTGGCCTTCCAAAGAAAAAAATGAAAAGGAAGTCATATTCACCCCAAGAAGCTTTAGCACTGTTGGATACTATTGATAGTAAGAGTGATGAGGATGAATATGGAAAAGAAATGGGTCTAAAAGGTGAATGTTAAAGATGAGAAAGATGCAGAAAGTGAAGGCAAGAATGGTTATGAGGGGCAAGCCCAACATGTTTGTGTGGTCTGATGTCCAATAATCATACACCAAAAAGTTTGTGACTTTGAAAGTTCATAACTTCAACAGTTCTAGCTGTAGTGTTGGTGATACTAGTTCACTAAAGAATCCAGCCTCCTTAACAAGTCTCAGTTATTTTACACTGCATCTCTATCAACTGTATCATACATTCTCTCCAGATCCAGAAATGGAACATACAATTCCCTCATTTTCTCCTAGTATTTCTACCATTAGGTAATTCAAAGAAAAAACTTGATCCATTAACACTCTACCTCTCAGGAAGCCTCACTGCTTCTTCCCAGTTTGATTTTAAGTTCAACCTCTTGGCTAACTTTCCCTAATACACCTTACTGCCTGATACTTCTCATGTTAACAAATTTATACCTTTGTAATTTCAGTCTTCAGCACCTCCTTATGCTATACAAAAAACAAATAGCCTACCAAATCAACCTGCAACAATGTCACCCCATTTAATGAGAAACAACTGGAATCCCAAGCTTTCTCTACTTCTCTTTTCTCCAAAACAATCATAAGAATTCTCTCCCTCCATATAGCACTACATCCAAAATGCATCAAATCTGCCATTCTATCATCTAAAACATTCAACGGACCTTCAAAATACTCACTCTATCTCTTTCTCATCTTTTCTTTGTCTGTTATCCTTCCCCATCTGCAACCTTCACAGTCACTTTTATTTGTTCTCTTGCTTTCCTCATATAATTATTCACCTCAATCAAAAACATATCAATTTTCTGCCTTAAGCTCACGGATATTCTTTCATCCCATCTCTAATGGGTCCTCTTTTTCATCTCCTACACTTTCTCTTGTACACTTCCCAATCACTCGTACTCTTTTCTTGCAGATACCCTCTACATACTTTTCTCTTATCTTTCACTACCAATTAGGTTCCTCAACACATCACTCACCATCC
Organism: Panulirus versicolor; assembly: GCA_032361705.1. NCBI lineage: Eukaryota > Metazoa > Arthropoda > Malacostraca > Decapoda > Palinuridae > Panulirus > Panulirus versicolor. The sequence goes on from JAUUDZ010098917.1 coordinate 13,816, forward strand.
TTTCTTATTTGCCCAAATCCTACCTCCTGCATATCACACACTTCACCTGCTCACATGAGCACTGCTTCCCTAAATATGTTTCACTTCTCGCCCACTCTCTTTCATTTTCCCTCACCCTAAGCCAATTCAATCAACCTCTCATTGTATCTCTGCACACAGGCCTCCTTAAAAACCTCACTCACTTTCATCACTCTCTTCCCACATGTCACTCTGTATTTTCCTGAAACCACAACATACTTTTAAATATGCCTCCTACAAGAGGATCAGACATCCCACCTGCTGCCCCTCTGAGCACATTCCCATCAAATACCCTTTCCTTACATCCCTGTGAATTAGCAGAGTACTCCAATAAAGCCTGCTGACCCCCCATCCTACTTATGTATTCATGTTTTTTAAACCTCATAACACCTGGTGACTTGCTGAAAATTGATCACAACATGGACAAAAATATCAATTTTCTTCCAATTCTTGTTTCCCATTATAATATTATAAAAATACATGTAAAAGTAAAGGCCATGTAAAAAAAAATTCAGAAGCTACTACAGAAATCCCTCTAAGGAGTGGTAGAGAAATTATATAGGAGGATTCTGGAGGGTTAGCATCATTCAAATTTTGTTTCACATAGTAAAACAAAAAAATACATAAAAAACAATGGATATGTATAAATGAGTGAGCTAACATATGTCATATAGCTGTGGTATAATGCTTCCCTTTATAAAATTAAAGAAATACATGCAAAAGTAAAGAATACATATTCTATATGGCTATTATCCGAGAGAATGGTGCAGAAATGGAGGAGGAGGGTGAGTATCACAGTCCAAAGCTTCAATGAGTTGCCACTCACACTGTCTACATAAAGCCGAAATCAAGACCACAACTAGAGGCCACACAATATCATAATATTGGTGCACAGTTCAAGACAGTACATTAGCGTACTTTTATGTCTCTAAACTATCACGGGTTAAAAGAAGTTTTCCCAATCACGAATCCTATTTCTGCACACAAAGTGACACAAAAACTGTTCCCCATTTCATTTACACCAGGTACTTCATGCCCCTCTCAACCATCAATCACCCACTCCGGCATTCAGATCTTGTCACTCTAAGACCTGATCCCTAGCATGAAAACTGCAAAAGTATCCCCACTCAGCGGGATCACAATCAGGAGCATACATCCTCTGAACTTATCTGCAAACCCCTTAATCCATGACCAGCATTAATTGAAATTCTTCAAGAAATCATCATTATCAAAATTCTCTAATATGCTGGAAATCCTCCAGCAAAATTAATCTGTTACAGGAAAAAAGACAATACTTCTGTTTCCCTTCAGCTAACTGGTTTTATTTCCTTTTTAAACCTTAATTCTTGTTGTAATTCACTGCAACTGTAAAACATTATCAAACAAATTTCAGTCAATATTAACATCCTTGAAGAATACTTAAAAATCTCATTTTTAAACTTAAATCTTGTAAATCTTATGACTACAATAAGCAAATATATAAATAAAGCCCCTAAAACCCTTTCAAGAACTTCATACATAGCATCATGACTGGGCAATAGTTTTCATTTTAGGAAACTTAACTACATGATTAATAAAATCAGTATAAAAATTTTATAAGAGAGTGGTACTAGTACAAACTGTTATCACTAATACTATATAGAATGTGTATTTGGTCTGATTGCGACTCACATTTTCCCATAAAAACGTGGCCAATTCATCAATGTAAACACCTGCATCACGGTACTCTCCGCTATATCTGTAGAAGAGAAATGTTCATATAAGAGACAAAGTATAGATAAAGATCCAACACCAAGCATTCTTAAAATAATGTATACACAATGAAACCAGCAAACCTTTAAAAGAACATCTCACCATAATCGATTTATCACAAGCAAAATCTATCTATCTATATCACTAATGCCTGTTCCCTTCAGGAACTCCCTCAAGTGGGTGGCTATGGCAACAGTCTCTCCATAACTGGTGAACTTCAGCGCCACTTCTTAGCCTTTAATGCCTCATCCTTAACAGGCCACTGGTATAGGGCCAGTCTAGTGCAATGTTTGCAGAGGCTCCTACCTAATGTTTTTCCTGGCTACTTCTACCTAACGTTCCAACCTACTACTTCTATTCAATGTTCCTACCTACCATTTCTATCTAATGTTTCTACCTAAATGTTCCTACCTACAACTTCTATCTACTGCTCCTTCAATTTTGCCAAAAGGCAGGGCTAGCACATAGTACTCACCACAGGAAATCTAGAGTTATGAAGATTAAGCTGTGTAAGTTAAGTGGTGTCAAGTGTTGTATGTGACAGGGAGAGATTTCATATGTTTGTGGACAGAATGCCAGCAGTCCATGTGTAGTTGAAGCAGAAAGAAAAGACAGCTAGCTACCTGGATCTTAGGAGTGCAACCTGGCAACCAATGAAGTGCTAGCTCACTATACAGCTATCACTAACCCTCCTAATACCCAGGTGGGTAGTACTGGAAATATACCTCCCTAGTCGTTGGCTGCCTACCAACTACTACTACCTACATGCATGCAAAATACTCCTTGTAAAGTTCAAATCAAATGTGGGTATTAATTTAGGCACACTAAGATAAAGCTATGTTCTTGTGGTATACCTGAACGTGGGTAGTACTGGAAATATACCTCCCTAGTCGTTGGCTGCCCTACCAACTACTATTACCTACATGCAGGCGAAATACTCCTTGAAAAGTTCAAATCAAATGTGGGTATTAGTTTAGGCACACTCAGATAAAGCTGCATTCTTGTGGTATACCTGATCTTATCTTAATGATTTTTGAACCCATTTCTATCTCCCATAGCTTGGTCTAGGATCAAGGCACTTTGATGTTCCTCTGAGCAGTCAGGCTATTTGAGGCCATGGCTCTCAGTCTTGTTCTTTCTCCATTACCTGACTGATCAGGTATAAAACATGAGGTACCCACCAACAACAAGTACCTATGAAGACATCTGGCCACCAGGCAGAGATAGTAGTGGTGTTTAACACATTTTCTACTTGTCTAACTACACTGTTAATCTCCAAAGCCAAATGCAGTTGCATATCTGTCAGTCTTGGTCCTCACCTAGAATTTTTTTTGGGTCCTTTGCTTAGTATTCAAGATTTCTGTACTTACTCCAAGCAGATCTTTTTATTTCACTTGGCAAAAAATTGAAGTCCCTCCATTGTTTCTGCTAGAAAGCCTTTTGATTTTGCTTGATACCTCTGGGATATCTTCCAAAATGTCTTTTTTTCCTTGTTAAGCAGATTATTGTCCATTTTCTTTTGTTCCCTCTTGTGTTGCCAGGCACATATCATTTTTCTGTTCCTTTCTTATGGATATATAGATCCAGTTCTCTCTGACTTTCATGGTAGTCCATGTGTTCCATTCCCCTAATCTGTCTTCTTTCCCAGTGTTCCACTTCCTTGACTTATCTTCGTAAGTGTTTCTATATTACTATATTACTTCTTGTTCCTTATATATAAACATAACACTTTCAACATTAATTCTCTATCTCTTGAAGTGAATGTTTTCATTACTACTTCCCTCGTAATGCACCAAAAACATCCAAGCCCCACATGGTTTCACCAAGGCTGTTTTCTCCTGGTATGGTACTGAATCATCTTCCCACTTTTTTGCATGACACCTGTATATTTTTGTCAAAATTTTTTTTAGTTGGTGTGTTACACTGAGCTAGAGAATGGATGTGAGAGAATATAACCTTTCTTCATCTGTTCCTGGCACTATTTCACTACTGCAGGACACAGCTATCAAGTATGAAAAAAGATTCGGTATAATCCAAGGCATTATTCCAGGTTTGTCTTCATCTTCCCTGTTGAGATTCTTCAAGATTCAAAACTGTTTTCCTCATACCTTTTGTTTGCAATCAAAGAGATATAAACATGTATCTTTCCCTTCTTCATTCTCAGCTGTACAATGCAAGTTCTTTCATCCTCTTGTGACAGCTTACATGCTCTAGACAATCAATATTACTTTTTGTGTATGAAGTGTTTCTGAAATCTCTCTGACTTGTTTATTTTAAATGTAATAATAGGTGATTGTACAACACTACAATTTAATTTTGTTTCTTAAAAATACATTATACATTTGCATCATTAGTTTCCTGTCTTTCACTCATTTTTGGCTTGATAGTAATATCTCATTACAGTCCTCCATCAATTCAAATTTTTCTTTATGATAATTTAGTGTTTAGGATTTTTGTGGGCATGAACTATGCAGTAGCTACAGTGTACTGAATTCAACCAACATTTGGATTACTAACATAAAAAATACAAAGTAATGCTATTAGAAAAACTTGGTGACCTACTTTGGTCAAGGTGACACTTGCATTAATAATCTGGAAAAACCAATGGCTATATCAGCATACAATTCAACATTCTAAGGGATACCTCATCAGAAAGCAGTAGCTGGCAGACAGCCACCAACCAAGGAGGCATATTACCAGTACTAACCACCTGCATATCGGGAGAGTTAGCTGTGTAGTGGGCCAAAACTTTACCAAGGAAGAAGTCTTTTCTTTCTGACTCGCCAACACATGGACTGCTGGCATTTTGTCCATAAACATATAATTTCTCTTTGTCACACATAACACTTGACAAACACTTAACTCACACAACTAATTCTTCCTAACTCTAGATTTTCTACAATGAGTGCTATGCACTAGCCCTGCCTTTTGGCAAAATGGTATGGGCATTAGATAGAAGCACTGGGTAGAAACATTAGGCAGAAGTGGTAGGTAGGAACATTTAGCTTGGAGCATTAGGTGGAAGTAGTGGGCTGGAACATTAGGTAATAGCCGCTGGTGGGAACAGTAGGTAGGGACCTCTTAAAACACTGTGATAAAGTTACCCTCTGCCAGTGGCCCGTTAAGGGCTTGGTACAAAAGACTGAGAAGCAGCACTAGAGTTCATGAGTTATGGAAACTTTTGCTGTGGCCACCCATTCAAAGGAGTTCCCAAAGAGAACAGGCATGAGAGATATAGATAAACAGATATCAACATGCAATTCACCATTCCAATGGAAACCTCATTTAGGCAAAACTGATTATGTCACAAGTACAGTTCCTTCATTATATACAGGATGTATACAAAGAACATATTCTGTTTAAACAAAGCTGAAAATCAAGAATAAAACCTAACCTACAGCTACTTTCTGATTCCATTAAATGAATGAAAAATTTCAGTGACTCACCTTACATATGCCCAGATAGTGAGCATGATGAGGAACACACCCATGCCGAGGTTACACATGTTCGCAAAGGAATACATTCCGAAAAGGCCAAAGATTCCAGACATAAGATAGAAGAACATGAGCACAGAGAACAGTGTGGCAGGTGTGCGGGCAGCCTTAAATACATTCTTGGCTTCATTTTGCTGGGAATATTTGCAAAACATCTTCTCGATTTCCTGAAAAAAAGAGATAATTCTAAGTACAAGACTGCCATCCCTGTCATGTAGCATTATGCAGGTAAAGGAATGCAATTAACAGGATAAACTCTTTATTCTCTCATCAAGGTATAAGACTAGTTGGTATCAGTCATCCATAAAGAACAAACTTAGATTGTTTCCTACCACATCTAAACCATCTTCACTTACATATCTAAACTCCACATAATCCTTTAGTCACTATTATTTTCTTTTTCTTTTCTCCTACCTTGTCTTTTACTTCCTATTTCATACCTGTCTTGGAATTTTTTGTTTTCTTTTCAATACCTTTCCCTACATGTAGGCCTAAACTAGCAGAACAATAAATTAATAACAGTTAAAGGCTTTGGTGTATATGGTACTTGAACATTAAGACATTTGTAACAAACGATAGATCAGAAACAACCTTACAACCTATCCCACTACTGTTACATTAACTTCCATACACTGTATAAACTGCTTTACATACAAACTGATAATAAGCAAATATACAGGCAAGTCCCTTAACTGAATCTAGCAATGAAATGGCAACATCTGAGCAAATTTTTTTTGAGTTTCAGAATAAAACATAACTTCAGTAGTTTTATTTGTAACTTATCATCACATCACAAGAAATACAAACCCGTGAAATTATCAAAACACGTAGTAGCTGACAGGCAGCCATTGACTGGGTCACCCCCTTGAAGAAGTTTCCAGATACTAGCATATGAGATACAGATAAACCAGTTATACAATCAAAAATTTTTATAACATCCTACCAAACACTTTCAAATCTCTCTGAATTCTCTGATTGTATTCTCAACAGGTTTATGATTAAGGTAGATAACAGGCAATTTTTCCACAGTTTACTGCAAGGAAAGGTGAGCAAATTGATAAACATATTTCATCTACTTATAATTACCCCTGGACCAATTTCAATGAAAGTGTCCTAATGTTATTCAGGATCGCTCTACAGGTTCCTGCAGTCCAAGGCTGCACCACTACCAGTAGCAGAGAAATGTGGACTCCTTAAAGTGAGTTCCTTGACAAGACGATTCTCTCTTGCCAAACGTGACATCTTAATCACGGTGTGATCTAATACAGGTGGAGTACAGTAACATCATTGATAAATATATATACACATACATGCATGTTGTGTGCTGCTTCCAGCATTTGTGAGGTAGTGCCTAGAACAGGCAAAGAAAAGGCCTCGCTTTTTCACATCCAAAACCATAGACCCCTATCCTTAATCAGGCTACACAGACTTTTCTGAGGTTTTCCCATTGTTTCATGTGCCATGTTCAGTCCACAACAACATGTATCACTGTATCCCATGAATACCTTTCACCCTCCTGCATGCTCTGGCCCCAAGCATTCAAAATCTCATTCACTACATTCTTCCATCTCCAATTCAGTCTCCCACTTCTTCTCCCCTCCTCTTCTGACTCATATATCCTCACTGACAATCTCTTTTCACTAATGCTTTTCATATGTCCTAATAATCTAAGCATACTCTCTTCAGCTCTCTCAAGCATACACTTTTTATCACCACATCTCTCTCTTACCTTAACATTATGTACTCAATCAGTTCTCTTCACACCACATGCTGTCCTCAAACATTTCATTTACCACACACTCATCCTTTTCCTTACATTCTCATCTATAGCTCAAGCCTTATATTTATATCCATACAACACCATCAGGACTACTATACCATCAAACATACCCATTTTTTACCTAAATAGCAGTCTCTCTTTTTACACTTCCTCTATTCTCCCAGAAGCTTCACTCCCTCATCCACCCTGTGGCTTACCTCTGCTTCCATTGTTCCATTTGCTGCCATGTCCACTCCCCATCTATCTCTCTATGTCTCTGATGCCATGGGTAAAGTCTCCACTTACCCCTGTTCTTACATGCCTGCCTCATATACATCATTCCACATATTCTACCCCAATTTCTCTCCCTCCAGTACTCTCACTCCATTTCTCCATGTCACAATTGGTCTTCCCCTAACACCAGCTCCTTTACTCGTACTATCATACACTCTCCTTGTAAACTCCGTCTTGCATTCTTTCCACATGCCCAAACCACCTAAAAGTATTACCTTTCACCCACTCTATCATTCCACAATTCATTCCCTTTGCGTTCCCTATTGTAGGAAATCACTCATACATCCCTTCAGTTCTTTCTTTAGTCTGTCTAAACATACCATATGCTTACCTAAAATCACTCATTTCAACAGCATATATTCTTGACTTCTGTGACTCATCCTGTGTATAAGTTTCAGCTGCAAAGGTCAAGGTTGGGAGGGATATGATGACCCTTATTCCTTTCTTTGCTACAACTCAGTCCTTCATCAAGGGACCTACTTCCACCTTGCACTACTCTCTTCCATATCTCTCCTTCCATACCACCAACAGTACCCAAGAAAGCTGCCAAAAACTTATATTCTGTCACCTCTTAAGTCTCTCTCCCCTTTATAATTAACACAGCTTGGTCCACTTTCTTCTCTCACTCTAGAGGGCTCTGCAAAATATATACTTTAACTTTAGATTCCTTTCACATACCATTACTTTACTTTTGCATGCACTTAGTTTCAATAACCTATGCTTACACACATTGTAAAATACATTTACAACCTCCTTTCTCTTCACTCTCAACAAAAAATAAAGTGTCATCCACAAACAAGCTTGTCACTATCAACCCTCACCACCACACACCATCTCCACACCTCTTTTCCCTAAATTTGCTTTCATCTCTCTTATCACTCCACAGTGACATCACGCAGCCTTGCCTCACACCAAGTACACAGAAACTTTCACTCAACTCTCCATCTACTCTTACACGTGCATTTGCCTCTTTAAAGAAGGCTTCCATGTCATCCAGAAGTTGTCCCCCTACCCCACATATCCTTAACAATTAACATCCATTTCCAAGCATTTAAAATACTTCACTCCCTCTAAGTTTTCTCCATTCAAACTTACACCCCAACTAACTTGTCTCTCTCCTTACTAAACCTAATAAAATTGCTTTCAGTCACATTTACTCTCAACTCTCTCCTTTAGCACACTCTCCAAATCCCACACACCAACTTTTGCAGTTTCACAATCAAAACTGCCACCAGTGCTGTGTCACCAGTAATCAACAAGTGACTCATCACCCAGGTCCCTTCACCCCCAACAGACCTGCCCCTCTCTCAAAGACCTCATTCTATAAACAGATTAAACAGCCATGTTTACATCACTCACCCCTGTTGCAGACCCACCTTTAACTGGAATCACTCATTCTCCTCTCTACATACTCACACACATGCCTTACTCTCTTGATAAAAAACCACTGCTTCTAACAGGTTTCCTCCCACACCATACATTCATAATACTCTACACAAGGTATCTCTATCAACCCAATCATATGCTTTCTCTAGATCCTTAAATGTCACCAGAAATCCTTCTGTTTCTCTGAAGTATTTACTGCAAACATTTCTGTCTTGTCTTTTATTTTTCATAATTCTCTCTATATTTCAATTAAGGCCCAGCCTTGCTGTGGACTTTTGTCCAGGACTAGAGCCTTCAACATAAAAAAAAAATCCACACATCCTATATATGAGAGCCAGTGTTATGATCTCTGCCTGAACGAGGTTATGCCATGAAAGAAAAATCACCTTTGGCGAAGCTGTATCATTAGAAGCATAGTCTCATCAAAGAAATTCCATCTCTAAAGAAGTCCACATTTCCCAAATACTAGAAGTAGTGCAGTCTTGGGATGCAAGAGCCTTTGGAATGAGGACCTGGGTAACATAAGGTCTCTTTCTTAGAAAGAGGTCCTTGGGTAAATATAAATAAATAATTAAATGAATAAACAAAAACCAGGAATCTATCAAAATAGGAGTCCTTGGGCAATTATAGGTAAATAATAAAGAAAATTGTGAGCCATACCTCCTCCAGCATACCCTGGTATTTCTCCACCACACTTTGGTTTTTCCTTCCATATTTGTTTTTCTCCAAGTACATTTGTATAGCTTGTTCTTTTGCTTTATTGTGTTCTGCTTCCATCTGCACCGTCTTGAGGAAAGGTCGGTCACCTCCTACCAGTGATTCCATGGTCTCTGAATAACATTCCTTGCCTGCCTCCAGAGCAGCCTGACTGCTAGCTTGAGCTGCAAACTGAAATGAAACGATCTATAACTTTTCTGAAATTACTTATTTCTTCTGGAAAACTGAAGTTAAAAATCATATCTAGGTAAATTCCTGCAAGCTTCAGCCTCCTCAAATCCAAATCAAGCAAAAAATAGGTTACATAGGAAGTTCAAAATATGAGAATACCTACAATAAATTACTTTCCATTAATTGTGTACACAATCATCTATTTATACAGCAGGGTAAAGGAATTCTTTGATCAAGGGGCCAAATCTCAATAACTTTCCGTACATTTACACTTTTCTAAATCTTTATACTATCTGCTTATTCCATCAATCCTAAACTCTGATGATAAAAAAGTACACAAATATCTCATATGCAATATAATACTAAGAATGATTTACATAAATCTGATTTATATGTCATTTCTTAGGAATACATCCCCCATGTACAACTAAGAAAAGGTGTATCTGTTTCCTGTGATATTTCAGCTCACCTGTAACTTAAAACAATGTCTCCTCCTGCTAGTAACACGACTTATGAAAGAGCATTTCAGGAAAAATGTTTCATCATCGAAAGTGTTCATCATCAAAAATCTAAGGAAAGCCTGTTTATTTTCTACTTTCAGTAGTGATTTTACTTTTATGGATGAGCAACATTTAGTTAACTCTCAGTTTGGGTATGGTCCTTTAAAAGTATCCAACATGGCCTTTAGATTCCTAAAAATACAGCCTGAAAATGGTTTTGATATAAGTATTCAGTGGCACTTATAATGCAGTTAACTGAATCTGCATAAGTAGTACATACGATCCCTGCTATAAGTCACTCCATTATATATTGTTTCACATATAAGTTAGTCAGTTTATCGGGGAAAATAAATTGCTATATGTTGAATAGTTTTGCACCATCATCATTTTCAAACAGAAGCAGAATAGATAAAGGTAATCTAAACCTTAATACTGGCTGGGTGCTAAATGGGTGAAAGCAGTCCGTTGAGTGTGCCATGACACCATGCAAGGTCTCTAACCATGACTTCCTCCCACTCAGCCTGTAGACAATGTGGTGAATGTACTTTGCAAGAGCTCAGTTCCCTGATATACTGTATTATGTTATATGCTCGTATCTTACAACCATAAATGGAATATCTAGTTCAAGTGAAAAGTTGTCAACTGTGTCCCCAATAGGCAATGTTGCAGTGTTCCTCTATATATAAAAGCTTATGAGATACAGCATGACAGAAATGGAGAGAGGGCTGTCGTGGCTTACCTCCAACCATCATATGTACCACTGTCAAAAAAGCCTATGAGAATAGGATAAAAACGAAGCATACATCACAGCAAGCCAAACCAGTCTATTTCAAAAGTAAGAATCATACGTTTGCCTTTTTATCATTTGAGTATCATTTTATTTTACTGTATTTACTCTGTTTCCCGCATCAGCGAGGTAGCGCCAGGAAACAGATGAAGAATGACCCATCCACTCATATACACATATATATAGACATAAATGCCCATACACGCACATATGCTTACATATACATATCAATATATATACATACACATACAGAGACATATACATATATACACATGTATATATTCATACTTGCTTGCCCTCATCCATTCCTGGCACTACCCTGCCCCACAGGAAACAGCATTGCTACCTCCTGTTTTAGTGAGGTAGCACCAAGAAAACAGACAAAAAAGGCTACAGTTGTTCACATACAGCCTCTAGCTGTCATGTTATGGGTTTTGGTACACATGTATAAGTTAGGTATTCAGTCTTCCTTATGGGGAAAATATCCCTTTATACATCATTTCACTGTAAGTAGTGTTTTTTGGGGGACATATCTATGACATATATCTGTAACCAGAAAATGACGCAACTAACCTCAACAAGTGTGGTAGGCTCAGGCAGGTCATTGTCCTTAAACACCTCCATGAAGAGTGTGAAGAATTTAAGAAGATCGCGTGCCTTGATTGGCTGGCCACCGATCTCCTTCTTCACCAAATTCTCTGGAGCCAACAAGCGTGGAACCAGTACTTTGAGGTGATCAACAAACTCTTCCTTAATCTCTGCAATGCAAATAAAAGACCATCAATCCTTCTGAAAAACTGTGTACAAATAAAGTATGCATATATCATTCATCAGTGATTATTCAAAACCATACAGAAAACATTCTGAGCATCAATTACAGTCTGAGTCTTGCATTTGAATTTACAGCACCTTCAAGTTTAAAAATAACTAAACAACAGTGTCATGAAAGATACAAAAATATTTTAGCTTTGTAGTTTTTTATACTTATCACCATTTACCACGTGAGCAAGGTAGCACCAGGAACAGACTAAGGCCACATCTGCTTCCATTCTCTAGCTTTCATGTGTAATGCAACAAAATCACATCTCCCTATCCACAATCAGGAACCACAGACCTTTCCATGGTTTACCCTGGATGCTTTACATGCCCTGGTTCAGTCCACTGACACCACATCGACTCAAGTATACCATATCATTTGAGATACTTCAAAAAATAAGTTACTTTCGCTTTGATTGTAACCACAGAGTCCAATGTTAATATCTTTCTCTCAGGTCTCACTTAATTCTTCAAGTCCAGTATGAATATGAAATGCATGTCATCATATGCTGTGCAAAAATAACAAAAAACAGAAGATAAACAAATGTATTATATCAAAAAAGTCTGCAAATGATAATATTCTTTTCAGGCCTTACATCCAAGCCACCCTTCAAATTTGGTGATGGTATATTGATTTGATGTCTAATTAGTGATTGGAATGAACATGTTAACATAAAGATGAACAAGCAATAAAGGGATAGAATCCTAAATCAGCAGCTCTATTTCTGGTCTCCTGAGTAAATTACTCCCTGAGGTTGTGTGAAGATTATGTAGGTACATCATATCAACATACATATATAAAAATGCAGATGGACACAAAGAAGCTAATGGAGAACTTTCACTCAAGTCTTAAAAGCATGCTACCCAGTAAGTCAACTGAGGGCAAGTAGTCAAATTATGATGTACAGTAAAATCAATAACCTGATGAATATAATTGGAGACATTCTCTTAACAATTCAACAAAAAAGAGAAAAAAAAAATATTACATTACTTTTGCTAACATATACTCAAAACCCACACTAATCTATTAAATACAGAGCTCGCAGCTTTTGGTGGCTTACACAATGGTTACATGAACAGCAAAATCTGAATCTCAGATTACTATCTCTCAAGGTGTGTAACAAAACAGGAATGACTTGTGAAAGAGACGGGCTAGTTACTCTAAAACTTCCCTCTTAAAATCCCCAAATGATCTGAAGGTCTTAGCTATCAAGATAGAAAACTGTTACTGCAATAATTTATATGCTGCAATATTTAGAACTACAAGAACTCACGATAAAAATTAGAGACAGAACAATCTTGCCCTAACAGTCTGAAAACTTAATCACAAACACAATTCTTCTAAATAACAAACACTGATTGGAAAAAGACACAATGCAGGAGCACAGACCTTAACAGTATATTCTGCAACTATTCAAAAGGAACCTTGTAAGAGATAAAGTCCAAACTGTTTGACATGTTTCCTGCTGTTATAACTGATGTTGGAATCAACCAAGAAAATAATGTAGTTACGAAGTTGATCTGTTTTTCGTAAATATAAATACTGTGTAACGAATGTAACATTTCCATCTCAAATACTTTAGGGCTTTTCATTGTATGATTGTGAGAGTGGCATAGTTTTAGACATCACAGTATACACCAGTAAACACAGACACAATGGTGAAAGAATGGTGAGGAAATTGAGGAAGATATTAAAGAAAGGTTCATATCCTCTATAAAGCTAATTGGTATACCAACTCAGCACTATGCAAGTAACTGCTGGAAAATAACACGAGTACATAAGGTACATTTAGACTGAACAGGAATCACACGCCAATTTTTCCTAAAAACTTAAATTCAGGTGACCATCGAAGCATGGACACAATATTATGGCACTAAAATGGCATGACAAATGTGACCTTTGCATACTAACAACAACAATATGCCCTGGAAACATGATTAACAATAATTGGAAGGATATCTTATATATGAAAAAATGATGAAGCCAAGTGCAGTAATAGACTATATTTAGAACATGAATTTGGGGGATAGAGAAGACATGTAAATAAGATCAGTGGAATATGTTAGGAAATCACTAAAATGGCACAGTAAATTATTTTCTTACATAGTAGCCATTACAAAAGTATCTAAATCTACAGTGCATATCAATACGTGAAATCAACATAACATTACAATCATTGTGTGCCTGAGTTTGAACTTGAGATCACATAAATGTTAACCGGCCAATTGTAGTATAATGGTCATAGTTAATGGTTATCATTCACATGGTCCTGGGTTCTATCCCAAGCATGTAATGATGGAAAGGTTTACATAGTACAATTTGCTGAACTCATAAGAATATAACATGGCTCCTTTATGTACCAGCCATATAAGTACAGTATCATGCTCACAAGATTCCCCCCCCCCAAAAGGGACTTTCAGACAACAGGATTATAAAGTTTTCAGTATCAGCGTAAAGCTCCAAACCCACTACTGTACATATCTCCATGCCTGTATGCTTGGATAAAGTACTCAGTGTCTGTTTGATAGTAATAAAATATTTAAGACATTTGCCAAAATATGACAAAACTTGTCTTATACATATGATTCCAATGCTGTGCAACCATAGTTCTTGCAGTCTAGCAATTACCACAACACATGACAACACAATGCAACCTAAACTAATCAGCCCAACTTAACTAAAACTAGAACTGCTAATATAAAAAGAATTCTGTCACAAAGCTGCAAGGCATGATAATACATCATATCAACACACTGCAAGGCTTGATAATACATCATATCAACACAATGCAAAGCTTGATAATATATCATATCAACAAAAGAACAACTCACAAAAAATAAAATGGCCCTAACCAAGCTACAAAGTTTCTGGCACTTTTGGTGAGCCAAACCTTACACCTGTAGAGAGCCATGATGATACCTATACTTATCTATCTCCCTATATCCACGTAATTTGCCCCTAAAACCCGCACACAGAGGCTACAGAGGACACAAAATATGTCCATACGATTCATCACAAACGAAAGGTAACCCTAATATCACGAAAAAATGAATTTCCGAACTAAAAAATTACACCAACTGACACTTATTCAAGAGAACCACTGAGAAAGTATGGCAAACACCTGAAGATAACAATGACACAAATTAAAGACATAACAGAGACACCTTAAGGGCAGTGAAAAAATGGAACACCTTTGGTTCCCTTTGAAGGAACCCTTAGTCAATCCATTTCCACAAGAATGATGCTTAGCTTGACTTCACCACTTCCCTTCACTAAAAAGAAACACCACACAAAAGACACATTTCCAAAATACTCTCCTACACACACACACACAAACCACACACACACACACACACAATAGAAAACTTATATACCAAAATTCTCTCTCATTTCTAAATTTCGCATTACCCTGTCCAATCCCTTCTTCCTCTCTCTCTAACCACCCCATTATAGACAATACAAATCTAATAGGTTTCCTGGAACAGCCATCAAACAACACATACTAAGACTCCAAGAGAGTATTTAATGCTGAATAAACGTATGGTTTTGAACTATGTTGTCTCCGCCAGGCAGTTCCCTGAAACCTAACCAAAATTGTGGGGGAAAAAAGAGACAAAAAATATGTCTTTTCAATGTGGTGATGTAGAACAAAAGGCCAACACATGAAAGACTGCAAGATACTGGTGTAATGAGTATAATGTGGCACTGTGCCTTGTGTACTGTTTCATATATCATATATAACTCCTTCCAACACACAAATATCTAGGAAATTCTGTGAACAAGACATGTAAATAACCTCGTGTTGCACCGTAAAAAAAGAAAAAAAATTCTACATCTTTCAAATGCACCATAAACCTTTCTACATAGCTTGAAAGTATTAACGGCCGAGTGGTACCTGACAATAAATGATATGTGTGGTATAATACAACAAAATCACACATGGGCATCTTACCTGCCCGGCTGACGAGGGCGTTGGGAAACGATGGAGATGAGGAGTCCAAGATGCAATGCTATATTACCATATGAAATACTCATCTCCCTATCCAATTGTCTTCCCCCCACAAATCATATTCAAATTGACACTATTCAACAAAGTACTTTCGTGTATGATAATAGTATATTACAGTTTTATTTACTTTTCTTTTTTAGAAATGTACTAATTGTGTTATATGGAGGATGCATGTGAACCTTCTGATTCCAACGATACCAAATCCCTCTTCTGCTTTCTAGGTTCTTCGTCACATGTTGGATGATCTTTGGAATCAAAAGTTCTTCAGCATTCCAACTACTTGTGCGAAGTTCATTCGCGTCCGTGAATGAAGCTTTACCGCTTATCTAATTAACAGAACTGCTTCCATTTTCAAAAAGTTTATTGACGTAAAAATACACCAAAGGGAGTCGGTCAGCCTTGCTGGTGAACCCGCCCACCTACACTACAAAAGACCACAAAAAAAAAAATCAAATTCTAAAGCAAAACATTTGTACATTTTCTTTTAAATCCTGGACAATATATCTTGCTATCAATAATATGACAAACTTGATTAGCAACCTCAGTGATATCAGGATTTCTAAACTTCTAAAATGACAATGACATACACAGTGTTGCAGTGTATGAGATTTTTCTACTATATAAAGTTTACATGGTATTATTCCTTCACCATCAACGAAGTCCCAATAATATTCATAGCCTAATCTTAAACTCATTATTACAGTATCTACTCTGGTAGATGCTCTACCATAAATTACATTTGTGTTCTATGAAACAGCAATATAATGTTTCATACTTTCACTTCCTTTATCTACAATTTTCTAAATATTTTTCCATTTCCCATTCTTGCCTCATTGTCCTACTTACACCCTTGATTCTTCTTAAACTAATGCTGGTGTCAATGTTATTTTCATTTGTTGCTTCCTTAGCCAGTCAATCAGCCATTTCATTCAAATAAATGTCAATATATAAGATGGTATCCACATAAACACACAATTACATTCATCAGCTTTCAGGTGACGAATAATGTCTTTGCATTGTCACACCAATTCTTTGTTTACCGTATTTGTACTGTTATAAGATAACAAAGGACTCTGCCTATCAACAAATACAAAAAATATCTTTGCCTTTGATTGATGCAACTTTTAAACCTTTATATAATGCATGATGTATATTGCTGCTTCCAAGAACTTGGTTGTGCGCCACGTTAATCCTAGAGAATATCATTTCTTCCAAGGCATTAGAAAATGGGAGTGAAATGAGTGCTACTGCTTATGAGACTGCATTTGGAAATATATTACGTCCAACCGAGTTTTCCTTTTTATATACTTCAGCCCAAAATGATACCATCACAACCTTCAAAGG
This sequence comes from Panulirus versicolor, assembly GCA_032361705.1. Taxonomy (NCBI): domain Eukaryota; kingdom Metazoa; phylum Arthropoda; class Malacostraca; order Decapoda; family Palinuridae; genus Panulirus; species Panulirus versicolor. The sequence continues at coordinate 30,864 of JAUUDZ010098917.1, forward strand.
TGACCGTATAGCCATGTTCATAAGCTTGACATTCACTCCCAAGGTAATTCACATCTTTGAAGGCTGATTGCTACTGGTCTTTGCACGGGGACGTAGCAATGCTTGAACGAAACTATTTCAATTGCCTGAATTTCCATACTTTTTCAGAGGCGCAGTGCACTTCTTTATCAACTACACAACAAAATTCCTGCAACGCTCGCTGACGTACGTGATTTTGAGCTTCGTTAAAGAGGCAACCCAAAATTGCAGTGCCGGACTCACAACCAGACTAAATGGCACAAAACTGGCATGAAAATGATCTCAAAACTTCAAGCTGGGGAGTGGGTCATGTGGACATTTTTGATAGATGTCCAATCTACAACAATTAGCATGAGATCTCGATGTATGTGTGTTGAGCAGATCTAGAGTTAGTTTAGTGACATCGGCATTACCCAGCCTGGCAGGCAAAGATTTTTCACTTGAGCCGCTTCCTCAAGCATGTTCAGGGTACTTGGCATGTCCAAGTGTGTTCTGCGGGTCTTCTTAAGCTTCACATAGATTTTTAGCTGTATGGCAGCGTTGTGTTGATGCAGCTATCTGAATGTGAAAGCCCTAGCGCATCCTACTGATCAATCATTGCATTCAGAAACTCCAAATGTGCCAACCTTCGAGAGACTGCTTGTCTGCATTTTTTTTTTTTTTCTAGTTTCTATAGTTTATTTTTATCTTTGAGAAACAGTTGTATGTCCCTTGATGCATTCAGAAACTCCAAATGTGCAAACCTTCGCGATGCTGCTTGTCTGCATTTTTTTTTTCCTAGTTTCTATTGTTCTTTTTATCTTTGAGAACCAGTTGTATGTCCCTTGAGCAATGAATGTCAGCACTGTAGGCAAAACTTTATATAATCTGCCGGCAGCCAGGTGTACTAAATGACAGACTCAACCGAACAAATTTATATGGATTATCCTTTCTCATCATCAGCAGAGCCACAATCAGAACCCAATTTCACATCAGAAGCAATTTTCAATCCATCCTCTCGCATTTTTCTCCCAGTTCTGCACAGCGTTGTCTGGTCGTGCAGTCTTGCCAGGGAACTTGGTGGTAAACCGTATATACTAATATTCTCATGGCTACACTTTCGTAACACACACCAAAAGCTAAGCAAGTAAGCGAAGGACATTTGCTTCATCGATACTTTCCTCAATTACGAAGACGTAATGGTAGTCTCCTATATCATTCATTTTCCAAAACATGAGGCAACCACATTTGCCTGTAACCGAGCACATTTTGCTCCACTTATCTTACAGTTTTGAGGGCGGGTAGATATTTCTTATCTCAAAGCGGTATCAACTCTCCTAAATAATCTACTAAGGCGGGTAAATAAGTGTTCTGAAATGTGTATATTTTCAGTTCAGCAAACTTAATACAGTCTTGCACTATCGGCCAAACTGAATCAATGATAGAAAGGCTATTGTCTACTACTACAAGCACTGAAATAGTCTTTAAGCTTCTTGAAGGCTGTTGTCTACTGCTACAAGCACTGAAATAGTCTTTATGCTTCTTACTATCACAGTGACCAACCATGGATTTCTATCTAAACCTGAGTGGTCGGGTCGTCCCCCATATACCACAGCAAACCTTGATATTACCTCCCTGTACAGACTGTAGGCCATCCAGTAGTAGAAATATACTTATAAAAAAATTTTCTCGCTTTATAGTGTTGTGGTAACACTCTTCCTAACCACGTCAATAATACGAAAATCTCTTTAAAATTGACGCAGTAATAAATGCAAAGAAAATTATTCAATTGTAGAGGCGAATATTTAGCAGGTTCCAGTTAGGAACCTGCTAAATATTCGCCGGATACAGTAAAAAGCACCAATTTACTCAAGTTGTTAAATTAGGCCTATTAACAGCAGAACATTAATGCGATCACTAGATTTATGAGCGTCATATGACAGTACAGAACATGCTGAAATCATGTTGGGCAGCAGCCAAGCTAAGCCACCACAGCCCTTTCCCACTACATTAATAATAATAATAATAA
>JAUUDZ010098918.1:0-19717 GCA_032361705.1 Panulirus versicolor
GGTGGAGGGAACGAGGAGAAGTGGGAGACCAAATTGGAGGTGGAAAGATGGAGTGAAAAAGATTTTGAGTGATCAGGTCCTGAACATGCAGGAGGGTGGAAGGCATGCAAGGAATAGAGTGAATTGGAACGATGTGGTATACTGGTGTCGACGTGCTGCCAATGGATTGAACCAGGGCATGTGAAGCATCTGGGGTAAACCATGGAAAGTTTTGTAGAGCCTGGATGTGGAAAGGGAGCCGTGGTTTCGATGCATTATGCATGATAGCTAGAGACTGAGTGTGAACGAATGTGGCCTTTGTTATTCATTTCCTAGCGCTACCTCACGTACATGCAGGGGGAGGGGGTTGTCATTTCATGTGTGGTGGGGTGGCAACGGGAATGAGTGAAGGCAGCAAGTATGAATTATGTACATGTGTATATATGTATATGTCTGTGTATGTATATATATGTATACGTTAGAATGTATAGGTATGTATATGTGCGTGTGTGGATGTGTATGTGTATGCATGTGTATGTGGGTGGGATGGGCCGTTCTTTTGTCTGTTTCCTTGCACTACCTCACTAACACGTGAGACAGCGACAAAGTATAATAAATACAGAATAAATAAAAGAAAGTAATGTAGGATGAGATGAGTAGATGAATTGAGAAAAGATGATTTGAAGGGATTTGTATATATGAAATGAGTGTCAGATTAATGTATGGGTTGCATAGTATGGCATAGATATGCTGGGAAATGATAAACTGAAGAGTTAAGAATGACTAAGAGAGTTGTTTCTGAATCAGAGTGAAAATGCTAAGTGCAGAGGTGGACAGTCAGAATGAAAAGTGATTTATATGGGGAAATGTAAAAAGCTAAGTAATGTAGTGTTCAGAGATGATTCTGCTGAGGTTGGCTTACCATTTCTTAGTTAGATATGTGAAAAATATGGAGGTTTATTTTTCCTTTTTCCAGCCAAAGATGGACCATCAGATGAAAGTATTAGACCACTATGCCCTGGATGGTGCCTCTTTGCTCCCAGTTTTAGCTCTTGATCTTGCACCAGGTGACCGAGTGCTAGATCTCTGTGCTGCCCCAGGAGGAAAGACATTAATTGCTCTGCAGAGTTTACTACCAGGTTTGCTTTACCAGTTTGTAGAATTGAATTTAGTTAGGGGTTCAAAAGATATTATAATTTTGTAAATTTACTTTGAGAAAAGGTAAGCAGTTCTCTGTCAGGAAATAGGGCATTTTGTGATGTTTTGACTAGTGACCCCAGTTCTGAAGTTGCTCTTAAAAGCTGCATGTGATTTTCTATTTCATGTTGAAGGCTTCAGTTACAGGCAGAAGTCCACATCAAGGCCAGGCCTTAATTCGTACATGGGGAGAATTCTGAAATGGAAGAAGAAAAGACAAGGAAAAGTGTTTATGAAGTTTGGATGCCGTGAAAAACCTGTCTTTTGGAATGTGCCAGTTCAAATTATTGGGAAAGACATGAGGTGGTAGAGAGTTCCAAAGCTTTGATGTGTAGGGAAAGAAGCAGGTATCAAAATGGCCCACACTTGAGTTGCTGATAGGCCACACAGTAATCAGTGTGATGCAGCAGCTTGCCAAGTATTGCGTGGTCTAGCTAGAGGTGTGGGCACACAAGCAGCCAGCTCTCAGGAGCAAAAACCAAAGTAATACCTATAGAAGAAGGAAAGTGAACTAACATTGTAGCATAGGGCAAGGGGGTCAAGTTTGGAAGTTAGCTTGGAACATTTTATAAGTCGTACCCCTTTCGACCCAACTCGTATCAAGTAAGGATACAGAGCTAGAACCACCCCAAATGTGAGGGCTGTACTCCATACAAGAATGAATCAATCCCTTGTATAAATGGAGCAACTGTTCAGAAGAGAAGATTTGACATCTAAACAGGACACCCAGTTTTGTAGAGGTAGACTTAGCTATTCCTGTAATGTGGGGTTTCCAGGAAAGAGTGGATGTTACAGTAATGCCAAGTATATTCATTGAGTCAAGAGGTGGAATTACAGAACAGTCAAAGGAGAGACAAGAGTTGTGAGGGTAGAAACTGGGTTTTTGAGGCATTCAACTTAACAAGATTTTCTCCACCCCACTAAGATACCCGTTTCAAGTCTGAGTTTATTGAGAAAGCTATGTCAAGATGAGATGCAGGTTGAGTGAGAGAAGAGGGAGCAGAGTTGAAGGATGTGGATGATTATAACGTTGAGTTGTTAGCATATGAGTGCATTGGATTATTTGTGGAGATAGGAAATCGTTGAAAAATAGGAGAAAAAGTGTAGGAGATAGGAAATTGTTGAAAAATAGGAGAAAAAGTGTAGGACAGAACCTTGAGGAACATTGCTGTTGATAGAGAAAAGGGAGGAGGCTGATCTGTCAACAACCACAGAGATAGATTGGCCAGAAAGGAAGCTAGATATGAAGAAGCAGAGTGAGGCAGGGAAGGCAAAAGAGGGGAGCTAATAGATGAGTATCCAATACCACACCCTGTTACAAGCCTTAGATATGTCAAGGGCAACTATACATGACTCCTCAAAATTTTTCAGGGATGATAACTAGACAGTAATATAGGAAAGAGTATCATCAGTGGATCTCGCCTTATGGAAGCCATACTGGTGATCAGAGAAAAGATTGTGATTTTCGAGGTGTTTAAGGAAGTGGGAGTTGAGGATGGATTCAGAAACTCTGGAAATGGTAGATGTCAAAGCAAGAAGACAGTAGTTAGAGGGGTCAGAACAGTCATTCTTCTTAGGTATGGGGTGTATCAATGTTTGTTTCCAAGGAAGAAAAGTTTTGGTTTTTAAGCAGAAACCAAACAGACAAGCAGACACAGGTGCAAGTTCAGATGCACAGTCTTTCAGTATATGGAGATGGATGCCATCAGGACCATCAGCCTTGCTTGTGTCCAGAGAAAGAAGCACTTTTCGGACATTCCAAAAAGAGTTTACAGGAAGAGGCTTAGGATTACTAATGTAAGAGGAGCATCAGGGGGTGAAGGAATGTTAAGAGTCATCCAAGGTGGATCTAGAGGAGAAAGGGAACCAAAGAGAGTTGCTTTGTCAATGGGAGACAGCTATAGTACCATCAGAATGGAAAAGTGAAGGGAAGGTAGAGTGACAGTTGTTAGAGATGCCCTTAGGCAAAGACCAGAATGACCTATCAGGGGATGATGAGGAGAGCTTATCACACTTTCTTTTAATAAAGTGCAAGTGTGCCACCTTAAGGCTATTACAGTAAATGCAACACCACACTAGGCCATTCACGAAGGAGAGCTCCAGACAATGATCCCTGTTTTTTCAAGATTTTGGAGGGTCTGCAGCTCATGAAGACTGTCATGTATAAGTAAGGAGGTGATTAAAATGCGAAGGGACCCCTTAGTGATATATGCATAGGATAGTCAGTTTTAGTGTGCCAAATTTAAGGAGGTTAATAGGGCTTGAAAGTGAAAGTTTCTCACTTCATGACAAATGCCAGGAATATTGCCAATGTCAGTGCATTAGTTTCTTTTATTTATTGGGGCTGTTTGTATGAAAGCCCTATAGAGATGAAGTGAGTTACACTAGAAGAGAACCCGTAAGTTACTGTATAAAAGTGTAACCCTGAACTGACAAAAAGGTAGTAAAGTTCTTGTGTAACCAAAAGGCAACACTCAGTTTCAGTTTAAGATCTAAATTTTCCTCATGGTTAAGGCTACTTTATGTGAGTAAACTTCATTACTCTTGCTATTATTTCTTTAGGCGATCAGTATAAGACCTTTAGAACTGCCTGAGCCAGGAAAGTCTGGTATTGACTCAAATAAAGGAATGTACCAAGACCAGTAAGATCTACAAGGAGATACCAGGAGGGAAGATGAAAGAGGAACAAGCAGAGAAGAAATATTCAGAGATCTTATGGGAAATTGTTAAGAGGCAAGACCTGAAGGTAACAACTAGAGAAGGAGTCAAAAAACTGAGGAGGTATTGAAGGATCATAAAGTGTGTCGAGAAATGAGAGAGAAACATGGGGATCTGAGAAATATAGTCTTTGGGCATTAACAAAAATTCAATTTAGTGGAGGGGAAGTACAAAAGCAGGAGAGAAGATGATCTTATTAAAAACACAAAAAGTCTTTTCCTTGTGTCCTAATGGCTGCTCAGTTTGATGTAAGGACTAGAATGCATACAGAGACTATTTACAGTAGGGGGCAGGGAGGTGCAGAGGGAGCGTTATCAGCAACTGTTCAGTTTGAAGTAAGGACTAAAAAGAGGATAAAGAATGTGTTGACATTAGTGGGCAGGGAGGTTTAGAAGGTGCAGTTTTGTATGCTGTTAGAGATGGTGCAATCAAGGAAATTTCAGGCCTAATTGGTAGAAAGTTTTGAAAAGTACATAGCATACAAAACCAGTGCTTATTAGCCACAAGATATTTTTAGGAAAGTCAGAAACACAGAGGTTGGCTGTTCAACACAGAAGATCTAGCTGAAAAGTGGGCGAAGCCAAAATTAGAAAAATGAGTAAAACAGAGGGTTGATGGACATTGATCACCTATTATTTATTGGTTGGGAGGATCATACACCAGATAAGAAAGAATGCTGATTAAATGGTAAATGGATGCTTTGTAATTAACAGATACAGTTTCATCGATAAAAGAAAGAGGGATTGGTGGTTATAATAAAAATATAATGGGACAACCAGTTATGAGTATGTTTGATTTGGAGAGGAATTGGTGGTTACAATCAAGACGTAAGGGGACAACCAGTTATGAGTATATTTGACTTGGAGTCATCTAGCCAGGAGGTACTTCGGCAAGTAAAGAAACTTATAGGCAGGGTGACATCAAGTGGGATATTAATCAAATGAAGAGAGAGAGAGAAAAGCAAAGAATACAGCTTGAAGACAAAAAGTGAGACACCAAAAGAGGCAAGAGGATAGGGCAACCCCGCCAGCACTGCTTAGAGGGCAGGAGTGTAAGGGGAGAGTAATGTCAGTTATGTATTCAAATTTTGATGGATTAACAGTTGATAATGAAGACAGAGTTCAAGGATTTTATAAAGGAAAATGCACCTAATTTGGCATAGTCGTGGAAATAAAGATCTCGCTTGATCTACCCAGGAGCAAAAGAAAAGGCAGATGAGGGGTAGGATAGGCTTTCTTTATTAAAAACAGCTGTAAGTTTCAAGATATAGTGCTGGATGGCCCATTTAGACAATACATAATGGGAGAGAGTATCCATAAGAAATAAGTGAATAATGGTTATATATTCCATCAAAGAACTGCTACGAACCTAAACAAAAATACCATGATGACAATGAAGGAATGATCAGAATGGTACGTAAAACAGTAAAACATTCACTTCTCAGAGATGGTAAAGTATTGATACTGGGTATTTTTAGTGATGAAAAGACTGAAAAGGGGAATGTGGATTCTCTTGGTGATAGGGATTCACGGAGTCAGAAGCTTTTAGAGTGTATACCGAAAAATTCCTGATACCAGCATTTCATTGAACATACTAAGATGAAAGGGACTGATCACCATCATTGCTAGGTTGTATCTCCTCACATGCTAGCATGGATATTGTGAATATTTTACATAATACCACAATTAGAAGGATAGATCATGGAAATGCTCATGTTTGACTGTCTTGTAAAAGAAATAATTTAAAGGGCAGAGGTGAAACAAGGCATAAAGAGAAATAATCATGGAGAATACACAAACCTCAAGTCTCTGTGGTAACATAGATTGGGAAATGGAGTTCAGTAGCCAGGAACCTGGGCTTTGTGGTGAAAAGTGCTGTGAAATTTACAAAGAAGGAGTAGGAACATGGGTACCCCAAGCCTTGAATGTGGAAGGGATGGTAAGAAATATAATAAAGAATGTCAGTAGGCAAAGATATAGATGGCACTTCAACCACCCAGCATTTCCAAGATATAAGAGAGCAAGGAATAAGTATAGCAAGAGAAACAAAGAAACTTTGGAAATAGTATTGTGGACAAGAAAGGAGAAAATCCAAAAGTTTGTTGTAAATTCATCAGGTGTCAGTCATCAGTTGAAAAGCAGCTAATCATGCTAAAGGATTCAGAGGGAAGAATTGTAGAGGATGCTATAATGATATGTGAGGAACTGAATAACAAGTTCAAAAGTGTTTTCACAGTGGAAGACACCACAGCCCTATCTATAATGAGATAGAATGGTGTGGAAGTTTTAGAAATCATTTGCAGTATATAAATAAGATATTAATAGAATATTAAAAGGTCTTGGCACCTACAAGACTCATGTTCCTGAAGAGATTTCACCATATGTGCTGAAGATGTGTACAAATAAATAGGTAAACCTCACAAAAGCCTGTTCATGTTTTCACTGGAGAGAGGCAAAGTAAGTGGACTTGAAATAGACTTTTATGAAGTAATACCAGGAGAAACTGTGTAGAATGGCATATGGTGAGAGTAAATGAAGCTAAAGAAGTGGCTAAGGAATGGAAGGTATTTAGGAAAGCAGTACTGGTATGTGCAAGAGAAGTGCGTGGCATGCAGAAGGTGGGAGGTGGGGAGGTGAGAAAGAGTTGCGAGTGTATGTACAGATAATAGTGGGATGCCTGAAGATAGGCAGGATACACATATAGTGCCATTTTATAAAGGCAAGAGGGACAACGGTAATTGTTCAACTGACAGAGGAATAGGTTTGTTGAGAGTGCCTGGTATGTGTATGGAAGGGTGGTGATTGAGATGGAAGCATGCTCAGAGCATCAGAATGGGGAGGAACAGTGTAGTTTCAGGTGTGGTAGAGGTTGTGTGGATCAGGTGCTTGTTTGAAGTGAAAGAGTAATGCTTCATGAAACAGAAGTATTTTATGTGGTAATTATGAATCTGGAGAGAGTATATGATATGGTTGATAAAAATACTTTGATGAAGATTTTACAAATATTTTGTGTGGGAGGGAAGCCATTGCAGGCAGTGAGGAGGTTTTATGAAGAGAAAATAATCAACAAAATGTATTTAAGTAAGATCATTGGGAATGGAGGGGAAGAGAGGCTTAAATGTGAATTGAGAGAACAGAGTGAGGAGACATGTATGTAAGAAGGGTGTTTTACCGTCAGTCTGGGATTTGTACAGGTTGTGGGGTATGGAAGAGATTCTGTAACATTTACTTTATTGATTATACTGATAATCCCAGGAGATATTTGAAAAAGAAAACTTCCCATATATCTCCTTTGTGTCAGAGATCATTAAAAGGGGCAGGAATTGGGGTGTGAAAATTCTCTCCTCACTTGTTCTGCTATGTAAATGTAGAAACAGAGGAAGGAGTCAAGTGAGAATGTATGTGTTCCTAATGTTACCTCACTAACCCAGGAAAGGCAAGAAGGTATGAGAAAAATAATATTACATAGTTTTTAGTGGTCTCTGATTCATAAATCATTTGGGGCGGTTCTAACTCTGTGCCCTTACTTGACAGAGTTGAATCAAAAGCTGTCCGCCTTATAAACTGTCCCAGGCTAACTTCCAAACTTGACCTCCTTGCCCTACACTACAATGTTGGCTCTTTTCCCTCTTCTATAGGTATTGCTTTTGTTTTTGCTCCCTAGAGGTGGCTGCTTGTGTGCCCATACCACTGGCTAGACCACGCAATACTTGGCAAGCTGTGCATCACATGATTATTGTGTGGCCATCAACAACTCAAGGGTGGGCCATTTTGATACCTGCTTCTTCCCTACATGTCAGAGCTTTGGAACTCTCTACCTTCTCATGTCTTTCTCATAGCTATGACCTGGCACATTTCATAAGACAGGTTTCTCACTTTCTCAAAACTTAGTAAATACCTTCCCTTGTCTTTTCTTTTTCCATTTCATAATTCTTTTTAAAATTTCAATTAAGGCCCGGCCTTGATGTGGACTTTTGTCCGTGACCGGAGCCTTCAACATGAAAAAACCTATCATAAGTTAAGTAACGTCAGTTAAGGTCAGATAATTTGTTGCGATGTTTGCTCAAAACCCACTTAGTGTGCTCATATTTTGTTTTTCCTTGGTATAGTGTTTGAGCTCAGAATTAATTGTATGAATTTATCTGTTGTGTACCTCTACCCCCTTTTGAAATTAATGAAAAGTAATTTTTCTTATTGAAGGCCTTGTGGTGAGCAATGATGCTGCTGAAAGTCGTGTTAAAAGAATCCGAGCTGTATTGAAGCAGTATATCCCTCATGGAATGTCAAGCATTGAAAATGTTTCATTTGTGACACAGGTATGTTTTTCTAGTCTTAAAACATATTTTAGATATAAGTTTGTACTGGATTATGTTGGATTGTTCACAAAAAGTTTTTGTTTTTCTTTGGGCATTTATCAGATTAGACTATGCTGCCTTTTGGATCATGCAAATTCTATTAGACTTACACAGTCATTACGTGAGTAATTTTGGGTGTCTTTCTCACCTTTGATTTCCTATACTTCTTCCAGTGTCTCAAATATGTGCACTATTTTTTCATTCTTCATCCATTTTGTCACATTCCAGTTATGTGTACAAACCATCACTACCTCAGCTTTTACTCCTTTACTTTATATCTTAATCCCATATCTCCTTTCATCATTCCATAGTGGTGGGATAATGAACTTAAGTTGCTGGTGAAAAAGAAAAGATAGGTGTATTGGCAGCAGGAGGTGAAGGGGAAGGTGCAGGGGCTGAAATAGAGGGCAAATGAGAGTTAGGGGTGGGCAGACTTGAGTGAGAATAAGAAAATGTTATAAAGTTATTATTAAGATAAAAACAAGAAAACAGTAGGAAAATCAGTGAAGGGAGCATATAGAAGTGGTAAGAGACAGTGATGAGGTGTAGATGAGATGAGGTGAGTACTTTCAAGGACTGCTGAGTGTGTTTGATGATAGGGTGGTAGATTAGGGTGTTTGGGTCAAGGAGGTATGCATAATGGGAGGGTTATGGCAAGTGATTTGGTGAAAAATCTTGCATAATATGACATGTAGTATGGTTGCTGCATGGATAGTACTGCACTTGAATTTCTTAAGAAAGGGGTGACATCACCCCATGTATACCATACCTCTCGAATTCACTCAGTCCCATGTATACCTGAGGATTGGTATAATGCTTGCACAGTGCCAGTGTATAAAGGCAAAAGGAACAAAGGTGATTGTTTGAATTACCGAGGTATAAGTTTGATAAGGGTACCTAGTAAGTTGAATAGACGAGTGGTGATTGAGGGGTTGATAGTATGCACAGAGCATCAGACTGAAGAGAGAAAATGTTGTTTTGGGAGTGGTTAAAGATGTGTAGATCATGTTTTCACTTCAAGAAATGCAGGTGAGAAACTTTTAAAGCAACAGAAAGATTTGTATGTGACATTTATGGATCTGTAGAAAGCATATGACAGAGTTGATAAAGATGCTTTGTGGAAGATGTTACAAATATATGGTGTGGGAGGAAAGCTATTAAAAGTAATGAGGAGTTTTCATTGAGAGAATAAGGCAGATACACAAGTAAGTAGAGAGTTAGTTCCAGGTCGTGGGTCTGTGGCAGGGGTTAGTGATCTTACCGTGGCTGTTTGATTTGTGTATATATGAGATGGTGAGGGAGTTAAATGCAAGGGTCTGGGTGATACGTGCAGATATGCTATCTGTTGGGGTTTGGAGAGCCTGAGAGCTGAGTCTGAAATTGCCAGCATTGGTGTCTGAGTTTGGGAGAGTGTGAGAAAGGAGAAAGTCGAGAGTAAATGTTAATAAAAGCAAGGAGTTTAAGTTCAACAGTGCAAAAATATGGGTCAGATAGGGTGTGAGTTTGAGTGGAGAAAATTTGGAGAAAGTGAAGTGTTGTAGATATCTGGAAGAGAACACAGCAGTAAATGGAAGTTGAGATGAGTCATAGGGTTGATGAAGGGTTGAAGGCTCCAGGAGCACTGAAGAATTATTAGAAAGAGAGGTCACTATCTGGGAGAGCACAATGAGTATGTTTGAAGGTGTAGTAGTCCCAATGGTGCTGTATTGATGTTAAGAATGGAGTATAGATGAGAATGTATGGAAGAGGGTGAATGTTTTAGAAATGATGTATTTGAGGACAGCATGTTGTGTGAGGAGGGTTCATTTAGTAAGTAATGATAGGGTAAGACTTAGCTGAAGAGGGTGTGCTGATTTGAATTGGACAAGTGAAGAGGATGAGTGAGGAGTGGTTGACAAAGGGCATATATGCTTCAGAAGTAGAGGGTACAAGGAGAAGGAGACCAAATTGGAGATGGAAGGATGGAGTGAATAAGAATTTGAGTGCCCAGGGCCTGAATGTGCTGGAAGGTGAAAGGTATACATGGGACTGAGTGAATTGGAGTGATATGGTATATGGGGTGATGTGCTGTTAATGGACTGAACAGGGCATATGAAGCGAAACACTGAGGGAAACCACGAGGAGGTCTGTGGGGCCTGGTTGTGGATACTGGGCTTTGTTTTCAGTGCATTACACATGACAGCTATGGAGTGGATTTGAGCAAATGAGGCATTTTCTTTATCATTTCATGGCACTGTCTTGCTACTGTGAGAAATGAAGAAAAAACATGAAAGAAAAGAAGATAATCTGTGTTCTTATTCATGATACCCAGTCTTGTACTAGCCTTCTTAGGGTTTGGAGTATCAGTGCACTGGCAGCTTGGTGGTCCTTCTCTTTTCAGTTGTGACAGCACCATCTGCAGTCCAGCATTCCATTCCAGTAGTCCAGCACCACACAACAGAATATTCCAGCATGATTTTGAGGGGCAGCTTTGCAGCCAAAGACCAAAGTTTGTCCTAGCTCTCCAACTTGCTCTGATTTTTCTAAAACAGGACTTATTTTATGAATTGTTAACTTACTGTAGAGTATGGGCATCAGTATTTAACTCCTGAAATATTTCATGAGCAATTGGCGGGTTTACTATCTGCCTTTGTAAGAAAAGCCTCTTGCTCATTGATATCCATTCCTTTGTGACTAATTTCTCAGGAATTCCTCTAAACATGTTGACAAGTACAACAGTGAGGCTAGCCTATCTTATTTTGCCCCTGAGCTGGTAGATCTGACTTTTTAGGGGGAAAAGGTAATGAGTAGGTAGGTATATCTGTATTACTGTACATTATGTTCTGTATCCTCTAAAAAATAAACTCCCAGTGAGCCTTTTGCTCTGAGTATAACATGTAGATATCAGAGGTAAAGAGTGTTTTCTCTCCATATACTTTTGACAAACAAATGTGGAATATTAAAATTGACAGTAAGCTAAACAGTTTAAAAGAAATGAGATGTACGTCATAAAACTTCATTATGTAGTCATACGAACAATGTTTATTAGATAGTTTAAAGTTTTAGTGATGTGGTTTATCTACATCAAAAACTCAGCATGCATATGGACACTGAAAGTATACTGATTAAGAACATTAAGTAAATTTCCTTCACTTGCTCTCCTCTCACTACCTCTGATGCTCGAAAGCAAAGATACGTGTGGGAAAGGGATTTAGTGGATGTTTAACTCTGTGTTTATTTTTGAAGTGTTGTGATGATACCAATGAATTACAAAACATTTAAGTGATTAGCAAATAATGCAGTTTGCAGAATCACTCAGTAAAACTCTAAAGCATAATTAGGAAACGCTCTGTGCTGTAGCTGGTTGACAACATGACTTGCTATTATCACTCCAGCCTCACCCTTAGGCCATCACCTGTGTTGGCAAGTGACATGCCTTTCATCACTCATCACCACAGCTGAAAAACACCAATACGAGATGTTTACTCTGTAGTAGTAGTAGCTGTGCATTACTGTGCATTATTTTAGTTATGTACAAATTACTTCAAATTCATATTTCAGTATTATCCATAATAGCAAACACACTTTAGCATTATGTTCACTATATTCTCTTGTGACAATAATACTGAAGGAGGAGGAACAGTTATGGCACTTTTCTTTTAAAAGGAATAAGTAGTTTTGGCCCATTTGCTTCCAAAGAATTCTTGGTAATGTTTTTTGAATAGATTCAATAATTGTTTGTGACATCTTGATGTTTCCTGGGCCTTATCATACTGAATCGTGTTGCACAAACATTGCAAGCAGTTCGTAATTATGATACTTCTTTCTTCACACGACCCTGTTTTCCTCTCCCTCATCTTACTCTGAGTTATATATCTAGAATGTGAAGTATTGCTAACTCCTCATCTGTCAGATCATAATGATGTTCTTTAAACTTTTTCATGATTTGCTCTTAGTTTCTTGTTATTACAATGGATTTTGTTCATGTCAAAGAGAGATTCATCATTTACTTCTTTGCCACATTATTTCTCATAATCTTTCACCAGAGAGGACACACTTTCTTCCACCTGCTCCTAAGAGCAGATGCCTTCACATTTTGACAGGCAGACCTAATTATGCGAACTGTATCTAGGATGTTCAGTTTTCTGTGTCTTTCTAGAATGTTTTATATCTTGTTCAAACTGGAAAGAGGTTATGCTACTTAAGATAGAAGGCTGTTGGTTGTGAGGCTCACTCGGGTCAATGGTTGTGGTGTAGGAGGATGCCTGGAAGTAACTGAGTAGAATCTTCATGAGTAAGGCTATGGTATATCTCTTGAATGGCACTATGACATCTTGGTTAAAAGGTTGTTTTAATGAACTGATGTTTGTAGGCAAAAATGTTGCTTTAGATTTAGGATGGTAATTTTGAAAAAACTGCATTGGGTGACCTGGAGCATTATCCAGGAAAGCAGAAATTTGCATGGCAGTTTTTTCTTTGACAGATGATTGAAGACTTTAGTAGGAATATGTTCATTCATGTATATGATCAAATATTTGTCTTGTTACCCTAGCTTTCTTATTAGGTAGCCACCACAGTGGTGACCTGCTGAGGCTTTTGAAATCCTTTGGTTTATGCACATCATACTTCCTTCCAGGTGACAGTGAAAAATCTCCTGTAGCATTTGTAAACAGCAGCAGTTATCATATCGTGAGACTTTTTTGTCGCTTTTTATTGATTTTCTCCCTTCATCATAACTGTGCCATGTTATCTGTCTCAACCTTGTCCTAGAAGGATTTCTCTAAATTTGGTTTGAATGTTTCCACAGCCTTCATCCTCTTACATTTGCCTATCCCCCTCATATTCCACTCATTCATTTGAACCTGCATCTCTTGTTTGAAGCAGTGACAAGCTCGCCACTTTTGTCCAAGGTCACACATGCTTGCAGAACTGGGTCCTTAACCCCAATCCTGAAAGCTAGCAAAAAAGGCCAGGGAGGCTGAATTTCCAAATTTATACTTGTTACCCTGTTAAGCTTTCCAGTTTCTCAGAAACTCCTAGAATATTTGTTTTCTGCATTTCTCTCTTTCTTTTTTGCCCATGTTTTTGGTTTGTCTGGCTTCAGTGAGAACTATTGTCCACACTTAGAGTTAAGGGAACTTGCAATTTTGTTTTACAAAGTAAAAATTACTTACATTGCAGGTTAATGGATGTATACTCCAAGAAAGAGAGTCCTATGATAAAGTTCTGGTGGATGCCCCATGCCTTAATGACCGTCATTCTCTTCAAGAGAATGATAACAGCATTTTCAAACCCTCCAGGACAAAAGAGAGACTTACATTACCTGAACTTCAGGGTCAGCTTCTTGTGTATGTATTACATATTGATAGTAATTACACTGTTGATTTATCAGTTGGATTTGATGGTAAATTAATAAACATACATTATTGTAGTTATACAACATTTAATGAGCAAAGAGAAAATAGTGAACTGATTATTGGTATAAAATACATATATGGAATGAGAGTAAAACAGTGGAAACTTTATCCTTGTGAATAAAGGTAAATGGAGGAGCAAAAAAACTATAGATTGATGAATCATGGACTGAATTAGTTATAACCAAAGTATAATGTTTATCTCTATCTATATCTCTGGTGCCCTTACATTCCATTTCAGACCTAATCACTCTTACACCCCTTCATTACTTTCTTCATTCCATCTAGTTATATCACTTGCTTCTCTCAAGTGACTCACTTCCACGACCTGGATTTGTGACCTCTCTGACTCTTCCCATGTCCATAGACTAAAGTATAATATGCACCAGTAAATCAGAGAGGGGGGGGGGATGAAGAGAATCATTTAAGAGTAATATACCTGAAATGTGGGACATATCAAAGAGGAAGTAATGGAAATATGAATGCAAAATTAAGAAAAGTAATGGCAAAAGTGTACTTATGGTATTGAGTTCTGCTTACTTTGTGTCCGAGTTATGCAGAAGAGATAGGAAATTTGCTGTGTCCATAATTTGTACTTTAAGGTTATTACACATCATAGTACTCTGTAAGCACATAACGGTTTAGTGAAGAGAGGAGGCAGTGAAAACCTTCCATTGAATGAAATGTGGGAAAGTGGCAGAAGTGGACAGGATTGTTGTAATCTTTCTTAAGAATGAGTGTGACAGTGTTGTTGATGTGTTAACAGGCTATTCAATGGTCAAAGGTGATATCCTTGAGGCCTGGCAAGTTGCATGTATTTACATAAAGGCAAGGGGTACAGAAGTGAATGCTCAAATTACAGAGATGTACATCTTCTTAGTATACCTGGTAAAGTGTATGGGAGGGTGGTGATTGTAAGGGTCATATACAGAAAATCATTTGGGGAAGGAGCAGTGTGGCTTCAGATGATGTAAAGGATATATGGAAAAAGTGTTTGCTTTGAAGAAATTATTTCAGGAGTACTTAGAGAAGGGAGTGAAATGTATGTGGCATTCATAGATCTGGTTAAGCTTATGATGGGGGTTGAAGGGGAGATTTTGTGGAAACTGTTATAAATTTATGTGGTAATTGGAAGGTTACTAAATACAGTGAGGACTTTTTACTAGGAGAATAAGGAATATGTGCAAGTAGTAGGGGAGGAGGGTGAGTGGTTCTCTTTGAACCACATGAAGGACATGTGATGTTACTGGGGCTTTTTAATCTTTTTATGGACAGGGTGGTGAGTTAGGTCAATGCAAAGGTCTTAGAGTGAGTGGTAGGCCTATGGTATTCTAGGGATGTTGGGGCTTGGGAAGAGAATCAGTTGCTGTTAGCAGATGACATGGCTTTGGCGCAGTCTCCGGAAAGAAACTGCAGAAGTTGGTGAATGAATTTGGGAGTGTGTGGCAGGGCAAAGTTGGGAATGAATATTAACAAAGGTAAGCTGATGAGGTACAGCAGGGGAGTGAGTCAGGATGGTTTGAGAATAAATGTGAACAGGGAGGACCTGGAGGAAAGGAAGTGCTTTAGGTATTTGGAAATGGACTTAGCAGCTGATGGAACCATGGGGACTGAAGTGATTCATAGGAGGAGTGAGGGGGCTGAGGTCCTCGGTTTAATGTTCATAGAGCCATTCTCTGATAGTTTTTTAGGTTTTAGGGAGGTGTGCTTGTTTTTCCATGAACATAAGCTTTCTGATATAGAAAGAGTACCAGAACCTCTCTGACTCTTATATTGAGGTAAAAGGAGGATGGGGACCTGATAGATATATTCGTAATGAATTTACAAAACAAGTGTTGCATATTTGAAAGCAAACGCAGTGATTAGAAAATGAAGTATACAGAGGTGAGTGAATTAAGTGTCTCTGGTAAATGATTTTTATGTGGGAAATATGGGCATGTAACCAAAAATTACTCCCTGAGACAAGATAGATGAGATTGCAGAGCTACAAGTACTGGAACTGCAAAAATTGGCTAAGGAAAAGGGGGGGTGCAGTGGCTACCTGAAGAATAATGGATAAGCAGGAAACTCACAGCTTTACACTTAAGCAAGAGTAGATGTCACTGCATGTGTGGTGTTGGACAGATCACCAGCCTAACAGATAGGAAGTCTTTGAAACTAGAAGGAGTTAGGTAGCTTCCAATTTTTGAGTATTATATGTGGAGTTGAAGTGAGAAAGATGCTGTGAGACACCACTTGTTTGATAGTGGTAATTTGACACGGCTTGGTAGAGGAACGACAATTTAAAGGGAAGATGATCACTTGTGTGCTGATAGATGGGACTGTGAGAAGAGTTCCAGTTGCTCATGTCAGGGTTGATACTCCATACTGTAAGGGAAGTTGTAGATGATGTGCATGACTAACACAAGGGAAGTTAGAGATGATGTGCACGACTAACCCAGATGGGAACCTGCAGACCCTGATCCTCTCTGGTCACCCAATCCCTTGGTGTGCTGAAGAAATCTAGGAGCCAGCTAAGGGAAGCAAGCAAGCTTTAACCCCACTACTTCTTTCAGAGCAAGTAACCCTTAGGGTATGGAATTAATTTCTAGCTGCATTTCCAAGGTGTGTCAATTTCATGTAACATATGAAAAAATGATTGGTCCTCTTTTATTACTTTTTGTTGAGGCAAAGCCAACAAGTCTCCATTTTCTGGATTACTATTTCTTAAAGTAACTAATTGTAGGGAGACAGGACATGAAGAAAAATGAAAATGAAGTACTGTAAGTATGACCTGAAGCTTGTAAGATGGTAGGAAATTCATTGAATATAACAGATTTCTTGCCACTTACACTCATAATTATGAACAAATTGTGAAGGGCACAAGAAAAAATGAAAGGGCTGGATATAATGGAATGTTAAGCAGCCCTATGCTACCATCTCATGAGCCCTCGTCTAAAACATTGCTAGTTATCATTATATATCTTTTTTCATGCATGATAATACATAAAACACACTCATAAAGAGAACAAGCTATAAATGTCAAAAAAGAAAAATATTAAAAGGCCAGATTGAAAAAGACTCTAAGCAGCCCAGTGCTACCAGCTCATAAACATTAGTCAAAAATATTGTATGCTGTTATTATATATCTTTATTTATGCATTGTAATACATGACATACTCTTGCACAGATTATCTTGAGATTATAATGTCCAAAAATTACTTAAAAAGAGACGAGTTGAACAGGACATGGGTAATAGCAATCACTTGAGTAAGTCATTTTCTATGTGTGAGGTTTAAGTCAGCTACTCTGTCAGAGCAGCATCTTCTGGGACCCCTGGTACCATTTCCTGGTGAAGGAAGAATTAGCAAACCATGCAGGATCTGAAAACTGTTTTTTGGTATTTTTGGACTTTCATCTTATTTTGTGGTGAGGACATTGTGTATTACAATTTGAATCTTAAAATGTAGCCAGTGTTAATGGATATTGTTACAAATGATGAACTACAGAAGAGCCAATGATTTACAAATCCAGGAAAACGAATAACAATATGCAAAGTAATGAGTCTAAATTCATATATAGCAAGGATGTGTTATACAGGGAATGTACAAGAGAATTGGTAAAAGAATCAAAATAAATCAGGTGGTGTTGCCAGCCAAGTTCAGGACTTGAGTATTACAGTGTCCCAAAAACACATTGTTTAACCTCCACATTTTTTCAAAGCCGATACACAGCAAAGGTTTATAATGGGTACAAGTATATGATGCTATCAGGATGAAATCATCGTATAGCTGGTTGCTGAGACTAGTGTTGCTAACCAAGTTCAGGACTTGAGTATTACAGTGTCCACAAAACACGTTGACTAACCCTCACATTTTTTCAAAGCTGATGCACAGCAAAGGTTTATAGTGGGTATGAGCATATGATGCTCTCAGGATGAAATCATTGTATAGCTGGTTGCTGAGACTAGTGTTTCTAACGGTGTGAACACCAGCAACCTGCCTCAGTGTGCCTCAGGCTGTCTTGAGGAAAAGATGTTCCTTCTTTACTCTTATTGGCTGTCGCTTCATTTTGGGAATTTCATTTCTGGTCACTGTAGTTCTTTCATTTGTGCTTCAAGATGGCTGGCTCACTCTTACCTTTCAAAGGGGTAGAAAGCCCAAATTCTTGCCTGGAAGCAAGAAAATGTGGGTATATGTGGGATTTCTAGATGTACTGGGTTCTCAGAATGTACAATCAGGCAGCTGCTTCCTACAACACCTAATGAGTGCCTCACCTCATTCTGGAGATCAGGACTTTATAGACTCAAAACATGGACCTGGAATACTTCAGAAACCTTGCCTGTTCCATGCCCAGATGTTTGCAGATAGTCATCAAGGCCAAAGGAAAGATGACTGAGTACTAAAATGTAAGTGTGGCATCGCCTCTGAAAATGTATGGGGAGGTGGGCTGATCAGGGTAAGCTTACCACTACTACTATCGTCTTGCTTGCAGTGGGCTTGTGAAGTTCAGTGGGACATTAAAGTCTGTACTAGACAAATTGTGTAAAGAACAACCAAAAGACTGGGATAGATATGTAACTCCTTTATTGTTCGCATGCAGGGAAGTGCCACAAGAGATTACAGATTTTACACTATTTGTGCTGTTGTTTGTTAGATTGGTATGAGGTCCATTAGCTATATTGAATGAATTATGGACTGGGGAAGTAAATGAACCTGAAATTAGAACAACATACCAGTATGTTCAATACCTGAATGAAAGCTTAGAGAGAACTTGTGAGACACTGAAGAAGTCAGCAGCAAGGTACATAAACTTCCAACAAGAAAACCGTGCAATTTGTTTTTATGAGTTGGGGATGAAGTATTGCTACTTTTACCAACAGTTGCCAAGAAACTTCTCATACATTGAAGGGTTCTGTTCCTGTTGTTGCCAAAGTGGATACAATGAGTTCCTACATAGACCCAGGATGTACAGGGAAGGCATTCCATGCTGTTCTACAGAAAGGGAAGATGTTGTAACTTCATTTTTAGTTGAGCTTGGCCTAGCATGTGTGTCAGTGTGGATGATGGTTGAGATGAGACTGCATGAGAAGGTGGTATAATAGTGGTCAGGTGAATTTCAGTCAGGAGACCTTAGAGTACTCTGTGTAAGTTTAATGTGAATTTGTCAAGGGATGTGAAAGCTTGAGTCAAAGATTTGCAAAGGAAGTATTCATGTGTTCTGATAGATATATCAGGATGTACCACACTAAACAAAACGAGGTTCACATTACAGATCTATAGCCAACTCAGAGGTATGGAGAACATGAATGTAGATTACATGAGTCAGCCGACAAACTAAAGAGAGAATGTAGGTATATCAGCATTTAACATAAATGTTCTTGGTGGCTTAAGTGGTGTAGAGAAATTATATAGGAGCAGGAAAAAAAGTGATCGAATAAGTAATGAAAGGGTAAGAGAGACGTGTGGAAATGAGAAGATTGTCTTAAAGGGAGCAGAAGAGGATGTGTGGAAATGTTTGTGACATATGGAGAGAATGGGTAAGAAAAGGTTGACAAAGAGGATATATGTGTTAGAAGTAGAGGGAACATGGAGAACCAGGAACCAGGAGGCCTAATTGGAGATGGAAGGATGGAGTAGGTAGTGGTAGTAGTTGGTAGGCAGCCAACAGCCAGGAAGGTATAATACCATTACTACCCGCCTAGGTATCAGGAGGGTTCGTGATAGCTGCATAGTGACCCAACACTTCCGTGGTTGTCAGATTGCACTTCTATGACCCAGGTAGCTGTCTTTTCTTTCTGCCTCTCCCAAACATGGACTACTGGCATTCTGTCCACAGACATACAGTCTCTCCTTGTCACACATGACATTTGACTTATAAAGCTCATTCTTAGCAACTCTAGATTTTCCTTTGGTGAGCATTGTGTGCTATCCCTGCCTTTAGGCAAAATGATTGGAGCAATAGATAGAAGCAGTAGGTAGGATCATTTAAGTAGGAGCATTAAGTAGAAACATAATTTAGAAGCATTAGGTAGGAAGATTAGATAGAAATAGTCTGTAGAAACATTAGGTGGGAGCCTCTGCAAACACTGCACTAG
>JAUUDZ010099028.1:0-19714 GCA_032361705.1 Panulirus versicolor
GAAAAATTACCATCTGATGTAGTATATTTACATTTCCAAAAGGCTTTCCATAAAGTACCTCAAAGCACATGGAATTGGTGAAGAACTTTGTATGTGGATCAGAGACTGGCTTACTGGAAGAAAGCAGAGTGTAGTATTAAATAGCAAAGCCTCAAACTGGCTAGATATAACATGTGGTGTGCCACAGAGGTCGATCCTAGACCCAATTCTTTTCATATAATACATTAATGACATAAAACTCAGTCTCATATCTAAGATCTCCAAATTTGCAGAAGATACTAAACTAGGAGGTAGAGCTGTAAACAGGTAGGACTGTAAAATGATTCAAAGAGATCTTAACTTACTAGCAGAGTGGTCAGACAGATGTCAAACAGATTTTAATGTAGACAAGTGTAAAGTTATGCACTTTGGGGTCAAGAATATATGTTACGACAACTAACGATTCAGAAATTAACTACAGTAAATGAAGAGGACCTTGGAGTCATTAGCAACAAATTGAAATAAACTAAACAGTGTCAAGCAGCAAGTAAAAAAGGCAACCAAATGTTAAGTTTCATAGCCAGGAACATAGATTACAGACACCAGAAACAATTCTCACACTTCAGAATTCTCTAGTAAGACCACACCTTGAATATGCAGTCCAGTTTTGGTCCCCAAACTATAAAAAAGACGAGGAAAATTAGAGCAAGTACAAAGACACGCGACAAAATTGATCCAATCCCTTAGAAATCTGGCACACGGAAGTTTTCAAAATTCTGAACAAGTTTGATAAAGTAAACCACAAGCATCTTTTCGAAATACAAGAAAATGCTGTTACTAGGAAAAATGGAATAAAACTCAAAGGTAAAAGAATATAGTACAGATGTGGGAAAAAGCTTCTTTTCCTATAGGTGTGTTGAGCACTGGAATAAGTTACCTTCAGATGTAGTGAATGCTAAAACTATAAATACCTTCAAAAGTCGC
The DNA here is from genome assembly GCA_032361705.1 of Panulirus versicolor. Taxonomy (NCBI): domain Eukaryota; kingdom Metazoa; phylum Arthropoda; class Malacostraca; order Decapoda; family Palinuridae; genus Panulirus; species Panulirus versicolor. Next base: position 964 of record JAUUDZ010099028.1, read on the forward strand.
TTAAACAAATATTTTATACATTCAGGTATACTCTAAAAAAATTGTCGGAAATAAACGTATAAACGACAGTGGTAATGGGAACACTAGAAGACTAATGTGCAGCAGTGGAGTCAGTGCTTGCTTGAAAAACTACAGAGCAGAATTAATACTTTTTTTGTCGTCTTATTTATTCTTTGTTCAGATGACCTAGTCATGGGCCAATCTGGCCTTCTGTTGTCAGTCTTTCTCATGTAAACTTACTCTTCTTATTACCACACCTCTCTCTTACCCTAACATTCTTTATTTAATCACCCCTCCTCACACCACATGTCATCCTCAAACACTTCTAGGTATCTGAAACACCCTATTTCCACAAAGTTTTCTTCATTCAAACTTATATCCCAACTGGTAAACCTAATAACCCTCTTTTAATCACATTTACTCTTCCCTTCCAACTTTCACTCTCTTTCAAACTCGGACACTAAGTTCTGCAGTTTCTGTCAAATCTGCCACCAGTTCTTTGTCATCAGCAAACAACTAATGACTTACTTCCCAAGGCCCCCCACCAGCCCCCTCTCTCCAACCTTGCAATTACATCCCTCAACACAAACAATGTAAACAGCCATGGTGACATTATATACCCCTACCACAGACCCACATTCACTTAGAACCAATCCTCCCACCCCCAATCTTTACATCCTGGTTCACATGCCTTACTCTCTTAATAAAAAACCACTGGTTCTCATAGCTTTCCTTCCACACCATACATTCAAATTATCTTCCACAATGCATGTTTATCAACCCGACCACATTCTTTCTCCAGATCCATAAATGCATGTTTATCAACCTGACCACATTCTCTCTCCAGATCCATAAGTGCCACATAAAAATCATTCTGCTTCTCTAAATATTTCTCACGAACATTCTTTCATGCGAAGACCTGATCCATACATCCTCTATTACTCCTGAAACTACATTGTTCCTGCCCAATCTGATGCTATGTGCATGCGACCACCCCTGACCACTCTCTCAATCACCACTCTCACATACAACTGACAAATTACACTCAACAAACTCTATACTTTCTCCTTTCTTACACAATCCAGCTTCTAGACTTTCTCTCTGGAGTCTACAACCAGAGTGTGTCATCTACAAACTGAAATTTGTTCACCTCCCACACTCCACAACCCCTATCATACTGGAGAATTATTCTTTTTCACAAGATTTTCTCATTTACCTCCCTCAACACCCAATCTATGAACATACTACAACAGAATCAGCCATGCAAACAAACAAGCATGAATGAAGGATAAGAAGTTCCTGGTGAAAGTGTCTACATCATGGTTGCATGATGTTACTATAAGGAATTTAATTTAACTTACCAGACATAAATCCAACATTTTTTCTTTGCAGTGGGAGAAAGATGGGAAGAGGTAATAAAATTTAAGTATGTGGGAGCTATTTTGATTATGTTTGGTGAGAGAGGAGAGATAAGGAAGAGAGCACTACAGGGTAGCATAGTTCTCCCAACTCAGACTTAAGCAGCTGAAATACAGACACGGGATGACTCATAGAGGTCAAGAATCCAGACTGTGGAAATGAGTTATTTGAGAATAGTATTGTGGTATGTACTAGATGGGATGGAGAAAGTAATGATGGGGTGTATGAGAGATGTGGGATGGCAGGGAAGATAAGGGAATGAATTGTGGAGTAGCAGAATGGTGAAACATAATACTGTGAGATGGTTTGAGCATATGAAAAGAAGAGTGAGTGCTAGTACGATTAAAGGGGTTGATATGAGAGGAAGATCACCTGTTAAATGGGAAGAACAGAAGAGAACTGGAGTAAGAGAAAGGGAAGAATGCGTGGAATGGCGTATGCAAGGGAGGCAGGTAAGGACAAGGATAAGTGGAGACTCTTTTGCCATGGCCACTCCCTTGATGGGAGTTCCCAAAGGGAATGGGCATCACTGCCTTTTTAAGAGGAAAATTCAGCACAGTCTAGGGATTCATACTTCCTAAAAGTAATCATGTCTACCAGTAATAAATAGACATTACATTTAGCCTTTAATGTTCTGCATAGTAGTCTAAAATTTTTAGGATTTTTTCCAAAGCAGTTGTGATATTTTCATACATTTTCTATTAGAACTAAAAAAATTATTTTACATTTATTACAAAGCTCTAGTAATTCACCCTAAAGTTTTCAAAGTACATGAGAACACTTGATTTAACTATTTATGGAATAAATGTCAGAAAATAAGGTATAAAATTCTTATATACATTGGGGACTTACAGACACTCACTTTCACTTTGTTTAAATTACCTTCATATCCAGTGCCAACTGATCAGTTAATTACATTATCATGAAAGCCAAAAATGAGTAGTCATCTTAAATTTTATATTTTCATGTCATGACAAACATGAGTAAAATAACCCAGTTCACAGTGTATAGCTGTACATAAAATCAAAATGCAAATTTTACTTTTTTGGACTTGGTTTAAGATATATCATTCATTTGTCAACTCCCAAAAGAAGTTTAATAAACACTCCTGCATTCATGACAGCATTAAAACTGCAAGTAATATCAAAATATCAATAGTACCCGCAAAAATTACAGAATTATAAAAATCTATCTATCTATTAACATTTACTCCATTCCCATAAACATGGGGTGGATCAAGCGCATACATCCACCTGTTATGAGAATAATTTTTGCAGAACTGGGGTGTCCAGCCCTACCTCACATGTGGGTAAAAGAGCAAAGATACTAATTTCCTGGAGTAGACTTGCCATCTTGATTATAAAAATATGTACAATTCATACAGCAGTACATCAAGACTCCATCCATATACATAGTGGTTATCATCAGTTAAATAATACTAGTCTCCATACAATGGCCCATATGTTCAAAAAACACTGGTAAAATCAACCAATCTGTTAAAATTTCCTGTAAATGTCTCCCCCTAAATATATTCCTTACAGCATAACTCTTTCATGAATGTTCCAGCAAAAATTCACAAAGATAATATTTCATTTCCAAAGATTATCTAATTTTACTCTACAGTACTCAGTAGGTTTAGAGCTGAAGTGATGAGAGTTTCTCGGGAAATTTTTCTTTCATCTTTTCATATTAACTCTCTTATAGCGCCAGATACCAATGCACAAGGTAAGAAAACAGGTAATGGTTAACAGTTTCCATTCTTCAAATCAACCTGCTTGAATTAAAAACAGACTTTCAATATGGAATTCATAATAAACTTTCAATATGGAAGCAAGCTCACATAACTTATTTTTACATTTATACATTTATAATCTAAGATTTCATGTGATGCAGTATTTCAGTCATAGACACACCTTCAATAAACTATTTGAAACATTTGGAAGCGACAAATGTCTTGGGAAGAGAAGGAAATTATATAAATTGTTTTTGTCGACAATTTTGTCATGCTAGTGTCTGCATACAACAGTAAATGCAAACCATAAGACCAAGTTAAATGAGTTAAATAAATACAATTCGAAACTTCAATAAATAGTTATTTTAGCAAATATATATATATCTCTTTTTCATGGTAATATGCTAATTCCACAATTATCACAGTTTTAAACACCGCTATCAGCTTCTTCAAGAATTTTCTTCCCATATGATAGATCCCAGTAGTGTTCTACTCCATGCTTCTTAAAATGGTCTCTTGCAAAGGATTCTGTAGGGCATGCTTTGAACTGCATCTGAAAGAGAAAAGTTACTTGGATAATACTAATCACTGAAAAGAAGTATTCAATATCCATCAATCCAATCAATGGAATAACCCATAGCAAGGCATGGGAGGAAAGCTATGCATGATAAACTGGAATGACACTCAATTAAAAGGATACAGAAGTAGATTGGATAACTTTCAATGACATTCAAACAATTAGAAAGAACACGACTTTCAATGACATTCAAACAATTAGGAAGAACACAAGTGCTAATGCATAGCTGACAATCATTTTCCAGAGGTATGCCAAAATGGTAAAGCAACAAAATACAGAGCTGCCTATTGTTCAAGAAAAAGAAGAAAAAGTTTAAAAATCTATACGTCCAATTAAACATCAACATGAAGAGTACATTACTGAAAACAGCAAAAGAAACTAAAGAATTTTACAGTTACATCAGAAGTAGGAGAGTCATTACCCAGCCAATTAATCCAACTGGTTCAAGGTAACAAAACCATGGCAAAGATCTTATCATAAGAAATTTTTCTCAGTAGTTACCCAGATCCAGTCCTGTTGCTAAAGAAGACAGCACTTTGCAACATAGTGGCATACACATTCAAGATACTTTATAATATCAGTATCAAATGGAAAGGAAGTTATCAAAATGACAGGGGTAAAACCTTTCTCTAAGGGAGGGGGATATACACCCCAGTAATTTTTAATGCTCACTGCGGTTGAGGTATATGCAACTCAGTAATCTTTTCCTTCACTGCAGCTGGTGGTGTATACATACAGTCATTAATGCAGTTTCCTGACAATACAGTCTAAATTTTTTTCCATACACTGGACAAATGGTGATGTTAACAAAGCCTGTAAGCAATTTGCATCCTCACAATATGTAATAACTTCTGAAGATGTATCACTCAACATAATTGATACTGATGAAAAAAAATAAAAAGCTTTGTAATCATATTTGGGGAAAAAATTACCAAAAAGAAAACATCTAACTATATTTTCTGTCATACATGCTCCCTTTTTCTCGCATGAGTAAGGTAGCATCAAGAACAGATGACAGAGCCTTTGAGGAAAATTTCCTCACTTAGCTCCCTGCTCTGTTCCTTCTTTTGGAAAGTAAAACAGGAGGGGAGGATACACCCTGAGTACTTCATGTGGCTGGAAGTAGAGCAGCATAAATTAAATTAATGGAAATGTTTTTCTGAACATTTAAGAACAATCCACATAGAGTGTCTCTGAATATCAGAACTGCCAACGGAAAGGGTAAATAAGTATGATCAGAGAACAACAAAAAGAAGTTTAAGAGCAGGCAGACAAACAAGTCCTTTACCTCTCTTTTGAATAGGTCATCTACCAAGGGAGAGTAGCAGCAGATTGGAAGTTTACCAATGCAACATCAATATGAAAAAAAAATCATAGCAAATCCCTGCTTAGACAGTATCATCCAATTACTTTGATGTCCATAGTATTAAACTAAAACAGCATTTGAAACAAGGATATAAATAATTTAGAGGACCACCACTTAACTTTGCTACAAGAGTTTTGACAAAATCATTTGTCTGAAAAATCAGCTTGATTTATAAGAAAGCCTGTTCCAGGATTCTAATCTATCTTTAATCATATAAAGTTAAGAACAGGAATCAAGCAGGACTTGTCCAAGTCAATAATAATATCCACTCTTTGAAAGATGTTTAGGACTCAAAGGCCATGTCTGACATATTCTTCTTTTGAGACAGAGACTAATCAAAAGTCATCAAGGTAAGCCAGAACTATGACATGGAAGAAATCCTCCTTAATAAAATTGTGGGGCTATGAGTAAGGTATTGGGCATCAACTTGAATTGCTAGGTCTGGGTAACATATCTGAATACCAAAAACTTCCTCATTCTGGGTTTACATATAAAGTACCAGTAAATATACAATAAGTACAGGCTAACTCTCCAGTTGCTTCTTCCTTGAACAGATGGAATGGTCCAGAAATTCCATCACACAGTAATTGAAAGAAAATAATGGATCACCATTCAAAAGTAACTGAAATATACAGAATATTCAATTACCTTTGGGTTGGCCTCCTGAGTCAGTGCTAATGGGGCACCCATAGGGGGTGTGGATGACATGTTTGACAGCTCCTAATAAGCCAAGAAGACATGGGAGTTGATGTTTCTTTTTTTCCAATAAGCTTGTTTTCAAACTGTACTTTTATTTCATATAAAGGCACAGTGATGGTATTAAATATCATGAATATGCATAAAAATATTACACTCTTCACACTAACATTCTGGATTAAGGAAACTGGCTGGGAAGTGAGGGGAAGATACTGAAGGGTTTGCTTTTTTTATATGAAACACTAAACAAAAATTCAGACACAAGCACAGCACTGACAGCAAATGATATGAATATCATTGTAAACATTATACTACTCACACTACAAATAAATGAGTACATCATATGGCTAGCACATGGGAGGATATTGGAATGCTTTTCCTTTGGAAATATTCTAGTTCTTTACCTATCATCTACAAAAACACAGAACTTCATCATTTCTACTGCAAGTGCAAGTTCAATACCGTTACCTCCCTTGTTCTTTTGTAATCCTGCAAAAATCACTCTGAGCAATTTGCTTCTTCACATTTCGCATGTTATACTTCTTCACATTCCTCACCAACTGATACATATTGTACACATTCTTCCAAAGAACTGAGGTCATCAAATAATCAACACGTTTTCTACAGGGTGCAAGAATAGAATTTTTTCCCCACACATTCCTATCAATGGAAGAAACCTCTATAGGATACAGTGTACAAGTTATATTTCTAAATCTGTTCTCATTCTAATTCTCACACCCATCAACCTATTTCCATAAAAAGGGTAAAAAGTAAAAGAAAAATATCATCTCACCTCACCAAAGTTTCTCTCTGGAACAATCCCTTCCCAAACTAATTGGCATTTTGGTTCTATATCAGCATCTTTGGACCTTGATTCCTCTGCCCACTTGATACGTTCCATCATTAATCTGAAAACAGAAATACAGCAATTATATACTCATACATATTTACACACATTCTTTATCCCTATCCCAAAATAGAGAGAGGAGAAAAAATACTGTCCAGATATCTCCAGTGTGTCAGAAGGTGACTAAGAGTGGCAGAAGCAGGGACCAATTCTCTTATGTATCACCACTTTCTGAAACCAAGAACAGACAGAAGAAAAGAGAGGATTTTTCCTCAAAGGCTCACAGTGGATTGTCTAAATGTGTATGGTTATAACCAAGAGGTAGTGATGCTGTTTCCTGTGGGGCAGGGTAGCACCAGGAATGGATGAAGGCAAGCAAGTATGAATATGTACATGTGTATTCATATGTATATTTCAAAGTATGTATATGTGTGCATATGTTAATATGTATATGTATGTATAAGTGCATGTATGGGTGTTCATGTATATATGTGTGTATAAGAGTGGATAGGCAATTTGTCATCTGTTTCCTGGTGCTACCTCACTGACGCAGGCAATGGCAATCAAGTAAAATAAATAAATAATAAATAAAAAGCAAAAAAAACATGTGCTGCGTTTGACAAGAGAAACCTGGATAAGCAACATAAAGATGATGAGTAAGGATGCAGAGTGGTTCTGGACTGTCCAAGAGGAAAAAGTCCATGGTTTGCAAGGAAAGGAGCGGCACTTCTGATGAAGAATAAACTGTGGGACTTTGCTCAATGTATGGAACTGGGATCAAGGTCGATATGGATTGCACGTAAGCAAACTATGAGAAGTGGGTAACTGTTACAGAGTATGTACCAAGGAAGTGTCAAGAGCAAAGAAATAAGAAATGGATTTTCAGAAGAAATGTGTAAGCCTTTTGGCAGTACAAATGAAAGGGATCATATCAGAAGGATAAGGAATCTAAATGCAAGTGTGGGTAAATATGGCAACAAAGAGTATAATCTTGGAGTACAGAGTTCCTGTTGTAAATGAATATTGGAAAAGCCTGCTACATTATGTGCTGAAATACACAACAGAATATGCCATTCAAGAAAAGAAGCATGCATGAGTATGTGGGGTGAGTTGGGCTAGGGGGTCAATGAGCATTAATAAATCAAATGTCAGATGTGCAAAGTACAGGTATTGATGAGACATGCTGAGAGGTGGAGTAGGTGAAAAGTGCAATAAATTCTAAATGGAGGAAAAGCAGAAGCTGGTAGTGGGTTTAGGAAAAGAAAATATGACATGTATGTGTAAGAAGTGAAAAACATAAGTGTGCACAAATACCAGAAGCGGGGGGCTGGAAATCCTCCCTTCTTGTTTCATTTTTAATTTTCCAAAAGAAGGAGCAGAGAAGGGGGCCAGGTGAGGATATTCCCTCAGAGGCCCAGTCCTCTGTTCTTAACGCTACCTTGCTAACGCGGGAGATGGCAAATAGTTTGAAAGAAAGAAAGAAAATTGACTGAAAATTGGAATTAGGTGAAATCAAATAAAACTAAGAAGTGAAAGGTATTTGGGGAATCAGTTATTATACCGGTGAAGAGTATGGCATCAGATACCATGAAACCGAAGTGTGTGACATGTAAGAGGGGTGTGTATGTGTGAGAAAGGTTAAAGACAGATGGAATAAAAAAGTTAAGCTATTAGTTAAACAAAAGACAGATGCATATAGTTGTTATCTACATGGAAGGAGTGTAAGTAACCAAAAAGAGTGCACAAAAGAGCAAAATTCTAAGATAAAAGAGTTGAAAAAGAAATCAAAGGAGGAATGGGAAAAGAGAGTAATAATGAACTTTAGAGAAAACAAATAAGGTTTTGGAAGATGAACAGTGAGGTAAGGAGATGGGAAAGTAGTAACAAGAGAGATGGAATAAGTATTTTAAAGCACTGTTGAATGCGTTAGACATGGATGCAGATGTGTAGTGTTTGGAATGAGGTGGGATGTGAAGGCAGTCATCACAAAAGGAATGACAAAAAGAGTGGCAGTAATGAAAGCCATGTATAAGATGAAGTGTAGTAAAGTGTCAAGAGTGAATGGGACTACAGCTGAGTTTCTTAAGAGAAGGGTGATGGTATTGATTTGTTACTTAAGTCGATCACCATATGAATGCTCCAAAGTGAGGTGCCTAAGGACTGGATGGGTACAAGTACAGTGTGAAAAAAATTAATGTACTAGTTATAGAGGTATGATTCTGTTTAGTATATATGGAAGGTTGTATGGAAGACTGATAACTGAGAGGGTGGTGTCATGCACAGAGCAATGTATAGGAGGAGCAGTTTCTCAACAGTAAGAAAGTGTGTGACATGGTGTTTGTTTAGAAAACTGTGAAAATACCTGGCTAAAGAAAGTTAATATGATGTAGGATTTGTAGATTTTCCTATAGTGAGCACTTTGTGCTAGCTCTGCCTTTTGGCAAATTGGTAGGAGCAATAGATAGATAATAGTAGGTAGGAACATACAGGCAGGAGTATTAGGTAGAAACACTGGGTAGAAGCAGTAAGTAGGAGCATTCATACACTGTGCTAGACTTGCCCTCTGCCAGTGGCCTGTTTAGGGTAAGGCAATAAGGCAAAGAAGTGGCAATTGGGTTCTTCAGTTAAGGAAACTCTGTTGCTGTGGTCATTCCTTTGAGGGAGTTCCAACAGGAACAGTTGTCAAGAGATATAGATAAGCATATAGATAGCATTTGTAGGCCTGGAGAAAGAGATGCATCAAGGATGGTTCTATGGCTAACGGATACATTAAATGGAATGTTACTATATGCTGGAATCTATGGGATTTATTTGGGAAAATACATCTGATTTTGTTGGAGTGGTACAAAAATGCTTACTGTTCTGCTAAGATGGGTAGATAATAGTAAGGAAGAAAAAAGAAAGCAAAGAAGGGGTTTGGTCCTCTTAAGAAAATATAGCCATAAGTTTTATGAAATATGGAAGCTGGTCCATTCAGACAATACATAAGGGGGAGAATAACTATAAGAAATGCACAATGGTGTTGATACCATATAATCCTTGAAATAACTGAAATGATCCAGAACAAAAAAACAATGATAACAATGAAAAAACAATCATGATGGTACAAAAGGCAGATCAATACACTTCTCCCAGATGGTAAAGTACTGATAATGAAGATTTCAATTACAAAGGGATAGACTTAAGGAATATAGATTCTCATGGTGACAAGGAGTCATGAAGACAGGTTTTTAGCATGTAAAACCAAAAATGTCCCATACTAACCTGGGTACACACTAAGATTAGAGAGATCGATACACCCTAATTACCGGACCTTATCTTCAAACATTCTAACATGGATACTAACAATATCATATATGACACAACAACAGGAAAAAGTGATCATATGATGCTAAAGTTTGACTGTGTGGTAATGAGGAAATTAAAAGAGCAGAGAGAAGACAAGACTTACAAAGCAGGTACCACAATTTTCAAGAAAACTAAACAATCCTCAAAAATTTTAATGGTAACCCTGATGGGAAAATGGCATTCTGTAACCAAGAACAAGGCCACTGTGGTGAGAGCTTCTGTAAAATTTATAAAGGTGAAGAAACATGGTTACTTTTAACCTCAAATATGTAGGAAATGTCTAGCTTCAATCCATCTTGCAGTTTTCATATGAAGATTCCTAATAATTTAAAACTCAAGCATTTTACTAACCTTACATATCAATATTTTCTTTAGGGTCCTTGCCTTATACCATTTTGCTTTCAATCTCTATGTCTTTTCACTATAATACCAATATAACTGTTATAACATATGTCTTTTTGTCAAATGTAGACTTTGTGGAAACTAGTCCTCCCTTAAATATGTGAAAGTTGGGGAAATTCACCTTACAAAATTATTCAGAATGTGTTTAGCATATATGCATCAAAGAAGGCTTTACTACGTCAACTATAATCATCTTTTTAACTAAGTGATGATAGCCAAATTCATCATCATACACACTGTTGTTTTCCTGATCAGGATTATATACATTTCTCCAATGACAGTCATCTACCTATCCAATGTTCTGTTAGTAAAGGTTTTAATTTCCAGAAGATCTCTTTTATCTATATATTTCAGTGTTTCCAAATAACGTTTTCCTTACCTTTTGTATTTTTTCTGTTGTTTAGGGCCTCCTTCGACAACAACAACATTGATGTCTTTAAAAAGAACAACAGTGCCAGTCAAGAAGAGCTGTTTTGCATTTGTTTCAACCTTGAACTTATGTGAACCATTGGAGAAATCTGTCACTCTGTATGGGAAAATGCCAAAGACAAATTAATTTCAATCTTAAAATAAATAATTGCATTCCTGAACCAAACATATGATCATTATGATATAAAACAGAGCTTCATGAAGAGAGGGATACACCAAAGGACTTACTTATACACAGTAACATGAATTCCTGTTGTCGTGTCCTCCTTGATTTTATGAATTTTCTTCTCTCTCTGCTGTTCAGGTGTGAGTTTTCTTGCAGCATTAGCATCCTGGTGGGCCTTTAGCCTCTTAGCCATCTGCTCACGCACATGTTTCTCCATCTTTGTTGGGTCTAAGACAGCTTCTGTTCCTAAAACCCTCATCAAGTTAGCCATTCGTACCTGAAAGAATTCAGTTCAACTATCACAAGGGCAGCATATCAAAACTAATCTGAGGAGGAAGGAGACAAAGTGGTCTATCTATCTATATCTCTGATGTTTGTGTTTACAAAAGATGGACAGACTAGAAAAAAAGGGAACAAATCCCTTCTGCTTTGCAATCAAGACAAAAGAATATACATTAAAATTATGTTGCCAAGAAATAAAGGACACAGAAGAACAATGTACTTTAGGTTCTGGGGGTGGTTCCAGTCCTAAACGAATCTTTTCCTGCTTTTCTTTCCAAGCTTCTCGCCTATTCATACGACGCAGCTTCTTGCGCTCTTTTTTGGTGAGAAAAACTTCAAGTGTCACTGGTTTCAAGGGATCTGAAGGACATCTCACTTCAAGAGGATGTTCAATAAGCCTTGTTATATAGTCATCCTTCAACTTAGGTATTTCATCCTCCTCTGGATATCTGAAAATAAAAGAAGAAATAATTTGCACAACTTTTTTGGACACATCCTCTCTCTAGAAGTCATGAAGAATGTGCAAAAACCAAATCCACAGCCAAGCCCCATAAACTGTTTCATGGTTTACCTTGACCATATCGCATGCCCTGGTTAAGCCCACTATCAGCACGTCTCCATATGCCAATTTAATCCACTTCATTCTATCCCATGCATACATCACACCTTGCTGAACATTCAGGCCCTGATACTTCAAAGCCTCCATCGTGTATCTATCTATCTATGTCTCCTATACTCATTCCATCTGGGAATTCCTATCAAGGGGGTGACCAAGACATAGAAGTCTCCAATTATCCCTGTCCTTACATGCCTCCTTCATTTTATCCTTTAATCTCTTCCTCAGTCTCTGCCTCCCCTTTGCTCCCACCACTTCTCACCCATTGATCCTCTAAGTCAGTCTTCCTCCCCTTTGCTCCCTCCACTTCTCACCCATAGATCCTCTAAGTCAGTCTTACAATAGCTCATCCTCTATGTATGTCTACAACCTTCCGGAACAATCTGATTAGCCCTCTTGCTCAGGCAGTGCTTATCACCACTCCTTACAGACCTCTCCTTCCACAAACTCCCACTTATGCCCCATTTCCCTCCCAACATTCATCTGCTGCCAGTCCACTCCAAAGTATCTAAAGCACTCCACTGTAAGTAACTCTTCCTCATTCAAATTCACATTGAAACCATCCTGTCTCAGAGCTCCCCAGTCAAACACACACTGAAATCATCCTGTCTCACCACTCTATTGCACTTCAATACCTCACATTTGTTCTGATTGTCATAACATTCTCCTTTCAAACACTCTCTTGAACACAATCATGTAAAGTTTCTGTCTGAAGTCTTCTACTAGAACTATGTTATCTGTAATCAGCAACTGACTCACCTCCCAAGCCTCCACATCCCAAGTTTACTGTACACCCCCTTCCCCCCCCAAAAAAAAAAAAAAACACACACTCCAATATCCTCACATTTACCTCCCTCACCACCCCCGGGATTCATGAACAGATAAAATGGCCAAGGTGACATCAAACACCTTTAATGCAAACTCACCTTCACCACTAATCCTCTTCCCTCTTTTGGTAAAAACTCCTCACAACATTTACTAGATTTCCTTCCACACCAAGTATTCAAATGTCTTTTAACAGTGTCTCTGTCAACTCTTCCACATAATTTTTTACAGGTCCAAAACTACCACTACAAGTACCTCTTCTCTAAGAGTTTATGACATATTCTTGAGTGCAAACATCTGGTCCTGACATACCCTACCACTCTTAAAGCCAAACAACTCCTCTCTGATCTGATGTTCTGTGCATGCATGCATCCTCCAAAACACCACTCTCCCATACATCTCACCTAACATGCTCGTGAGAATTATGACTGTGAATCAAGCTTTCACTTTCACTCCCCTTGCCCTGTTTAGGACACCTTACATGCTTTCTCCCAGTTCTCAGGCACCTCTCTCTGGGTCATATGAATACTGCCCAATCATTCAACAACACTCTAACTCTCATTTTGTGATAATTGTAATCACATCCACTAATGGTACTTTGCCACACTTCACCAACCCATTCGCCAGCAATTTCTACCTCCTACCAACTCATCTAAAACACATAACATCCACAATCATACCATCTAAAACATTCAGCACTCCTTCAAAACACTCATACCATCTCTTTCTCACCTCTTCTTTGTCTGCTCCCTTAATGACACTCCCATAGGTTCTTTTGTTAAACTCATAATATTCACCACCTTCAAAACTTTTCTTATTCTTCCTGAAGATCAGTGATACTTTCCCACACCATCTCTCATCTGCCCTTATTTTCAGCTCTCTTTGATTTATCCTGACCTTCTGCCACTTTCCCTTGCACATCTCAATCACATATCTTCCTATCCTGCTGATACCAACCATATACCTCTTTCCTCTCTTTCACTCCCACTCTAACTTCCTTATACCAACAAAGACTATACTTTCTCATGCTCTCATAACCAACTTTCCACATACCACAATCTTCATCCATGCATTTTTTTCAATGCTTTACTAAATAATTCCACTCCATTCACTTTGTTTCACTTACTCTTCCCTATGCAATTCTTCAGTAAACAAAACATAGGACCTTCAAATATGTTCCCACCTTAACTGCATATACAGGACACCTAGTTATATGTAACAGCATCCCTCACCTCCTATCCAAGACATTTCATGAACACCCACTATCTAAATATACCTATACTAACTGAAATGTTTAATGCTTTATTATACAAAACTACAAATAAGGAATTCCAACCTATTTCCTTGAAGGACGATAGCATCCCACCACTCAACCTCTGGACATTCATCAGTAATAACCTTCATTTCCCGCTGCTCTAGTTGTGCCAGTTTGGCCGCTGATGAAATGCCAGTCTTCTTTGCAACCTGTGAAATCTCACATTGCAACTTCTCTAGACGAGCCTGTGGAGTGAATAAAAATGTCAGATTATCACCCAGCTTTACAGAACATTTCAAGACCAGTTACAGTGTTCACTAAGAATGATCAATCTATCAAACACGTTTGCCATTCCCAGCGTTAGCAAGGTAGCACCAGGAACAAAGAAATGGCCTCATTCGCTCACATTCACTCCAGAGTTGTCATGAATAACACACTAAAACCAGAACCCCCTACTTAAAATCAGAGCCCACAGATCTTTCCAATGTTTCATCCAATCAATCATATGCTTTCTATCAGTGTCTGAATTTTCATCAATACCTCATTTTCAATGCTATGGATATACTAATAAATTTCAACACATACATTCCTAAATCCTTTTTGAAATGCATTCCTTGGACAATTTCTGTTAAGAATTTTGAGTCTATTCAAATCTTATTCTTAAATCTCAAATAGAAATCAGGATTATGCAGCTTGGTTTGGTCTTCAAAGGGACAGAGAAGAACTCACACTGTTTAGCTTACTCTGTCTCTTTTATGATTAAGTATAAAGAACCACAAACACGAAAGGCTTCAAAATTTCTCAGTAGGTATAAAGCCTGTGACACAGCCTTTGAGATGATTCTCTCTGGAGTATGGGGTGAAGACATTATAAAAACTAGACAGGGACACATGGGTAAAACAAGTTAAAAATAAAAACTTTCAAGTAAAAAATAAAATGAGCACATATCAACCAAAGCTGCACATCACCTGTTTCCACAGATACTAGATTTAACATAGCTGGAGCACATGTAAAACTGCAGAGTCCTACATCTCTAGAGTGAAGATCCAGTGCCCATCAGTTCAGGCATCAAACCACATTCATCCCATGAGTGCCTCCAATATTGTTTATCAAAAACCCTAATGTCACAGAGTTTTACAAATATGTAAGTTTATCCTTTTTTTTTTGTAGTTATTCCATTTGTTTGAAATTGTTTCTATTATCATCTGTTAATGTTTGGGAACAACAGAAATCTTACCCATCATCCCCATTCATTCTTTAAATCTTGATGTACGGAAATATGATGCATAAGATTTATATACAGGATCCCGACCCTGCATATCATCCAGGAATCATAAACATATACAAGCAGTACGGCAATGCCAGGTCTACATTATGAAATATTTAACTTTCAAGCATATAATTAACTAGGGAAACTAAAAGAATGTGTCAAGAAATTTTCTGGAAAATCTTAAGCAATGTATATTATATTCACATTTTCAAGATTAGAATTTGAAAGATGCAGGTGGCTCATCAATCTATTTCAAGCCTATAGATTTAAGCTAATAATCACTTAATGCAACAATTTTTGGCAAGCATATAACACAATAGCTATATTCATACATGATTAAAAGTATCTAATTACATCATATTTCATAAATTCATGCAATGTTGGCACATTTAAAGTCATTCAAAAGCAATTCCACTGCTATATATTCAAAACTTATATCAATTAGCAATGATTTATTCTCAGCGATCTAGCTGTCACTTAATATTGCAATATGAAAGAGTTCTGGTGTTATTAAGGGCCTTTCTAAAGGTTCCCTCAACCTAACGGTCCACTTCTTCCAGCAGGTGAGAAATACAGACTCTTTTTGAGTGAAAAGATCTTTGATGAGACAGTACTCCAAGTGATACAGCCTCGCCACAGATGACTCTTTCACTTGCCATGTATCTTCGTAGAAGTTGAGTCCAGTAACTCCATGTGATGTCATGTATAAAATCTTACAAAAATACAATAACCACAGTACTATCATGCTTCACTCCAAACTAGAAATAGTCAGTACATAATGTGGATACCACATAAATGCATCAGATACCAACTTTTCTTTTTCATACTTGTTCCCTGCTGCTAGTGTTAGCTATGTATGAAAAACAAATGGAAGAAGATATGAGATAATTCACTCCCATCCACTTTCTAGCTGTCGCTGTCATCTATGACACACTGAAACCACAGCCCCACTGTCACAACCAATAAGGCCCTGAAACCACAGCCCCTAGCCACAACCAAAAATGCACTGAAACCACACCCCCTATCACAACCAGGCCCCAAAGACTTTTCCACAGATTCCACTGACCGCTTCTGATGCCCTGGTCCAATCCATTGTCAGCACATCATCTACTGAATACTGCAGTGCTCCAATTTACTCTACCCCGTGCATGCTTTACACTCTACCACATGTTCAAGCCCTAGGAACTCAAAACCTTTTACTCTCTATCTTTCCATCTTCAAATTAGTCTCCTCCTTGTAACCTCAACTTTTGGAACATATATCTTCTTTGTTAATATCTCACTCATTCTCTCCATATGTCCAAACCATTCAAGCACATCCACTTCAGTCTCTTATCCATACTCTTCTTATTACTATCTCTGTCTCTTACTTTATCATTCTCTATTCGATGAACCCTCCTCACACCACATTTCATACCAAACATTTCTTTTCCAACACACTTCCACTTTTCCATACTTTCTCATCTACAGCCCATGCCTTGCATTCATAAAACGCTGTCAGGACTACTACTCCATCAAACATGCCTTTTTGCCTTCACCAATAGTGTGCTAAGGACCTTGGACCTTCACCCATCCTAGGCTCATTTCAACTTATACAGCTCCATTTGCAGCCATATCCAATCCTAGGTACCTAAAACATACTAATTCATCCATTCATTCAGGTTCTCTCCATTTATTCACATTTACTCTCAACTTTCTCCTTTTACACACCCTCAAACTCTGAAACTAGCTTCTGTGCTTGTTCACTCGAATCTGCCACCAGGGGTTTGTCATCAACAAACAGCAACTGAATCGCCCATCATACACTCCCACCACAAAACAATGCAGAACTGCTCCTTTCTCCAAGACCCATGCATTCACCTTCCTCACCACCCAATCCATAATCAAATTAAAGAAACATGTTGACATTACACACCTCACCCTCAGACCCACCTTCACCTGGAACCACTCACCTGCCTCTCTTCCTACTGGCACGTGCACTTTATGAGGCTGTATTACTAAGAACACTGTCTCATCAAAGAAAGTCTCACTCCCTGCTACTGGAATTAGTGCAACCTTGGGCTGCAGAAACAACTGGAAAGACTCCCTGAGGATCATAAGGACTCTTCCTAGAGAGATGTTCTGGGAAAATTATAAATAAATGCATGTATGTATGTGTAATTAACTACATGTACTGTAAGGGAGGGGTTTTCACACTGTGGCCACATCTCTTGAACATTCTCTACTCTCGTGCAATTTCTTGTAACTATGTATGCTGAATGCATCAAAACACATCCACATTCACCTTATTCCATTTATCCACCACTCTTGCACTGTACAAGTACTTCTTTACATCTTTTTTTAAACAAGTTTCTTGCTTATTTTCATGTTATGTCCTACGGTTGCTCTATTCTCACATCTCTCAAAGAACTAATCACTGCCTTATGTCAATGATCTGTTTTAAAAACTAAAAGGTCAAGATCAAATTAACCCCTTACTCTTCTCTCTTCCAAGGAGGGCAAATTCAAAGCCTCAAGCCTTTCCCTGAAACTCAATTCTCTTGATTCTCACACTGTCTTTGTTGCCTTCCTCTGGACCATTTCTTTGTGCTTCTTTAATGTGGTGACTAAACTTGAGAAGCATATCCTAGTTTTGGCCTTATGTAGGATATGAACAGCATGCTAAATACTTTCTTATCCATATACTTGATAGCTATTCTAACATTCATTTATGTTAGCTCAGACAGTAAGGGCAACAAGTTAGGGACTATGGTGACTCCCAAGTCCTTCTCATACATAAAACCCTGGAGCTCATTTCCTGCTAGATAATAATCACAGTGAGACCATCCTTTACTTTGTTCTATTCTCATTACTTCACAATTACTCAGGGTAAATTTCATCAACCAAATATCAAACCTACCTTGAGGTCTGTTTATATCTCCTTGTAAGTTGATGCAATCCTCCTCGCTTGTCACTTCTCTCATGACCTTTGCATCATCTGCAAATATATTCAGGTAGCAGTCCATCCCTTTTGGCAAGTCAGTTACACAGATCAAGAGTAAATGTCCCCCCCAAAAATACTTGTGGTGCTCCAAAGGTCACCTAGACCCATTTGGAGGAGACTCCTCCACCGTGCATCCTCTGTTCCCACCCACTGAAATTATCTATCCATCAACAGAGTTTCCCCTTTATTCCTGCCTGGTGATACAACTTCTTAATCGGCCACCCAAGTGGATTAAGTGTCAAATGCTTTCTGACAATTCAGACACGAACAATCCATCTTGCTTCCCTTTTGGTCTTACACTGGATTCACTTTCTTGTAGTTCTCCAAGAAGCTTGTTACACATGACCTCCTTTCCTCACTTTGGGGTAATTTCTCCTCTCCAAAAAGTAATCCACTTGCTTTCTAATAATCTTTCCCAGAACCTTACATACCACACTCATTTGTGAGACTGGCTTGTAGTTCACCTCCTGTTCCAGATTACTTTTCAAAAAGATGGGTATAACATTTACACTTTTTCATTCCCTTAGTACTTTGCATCTC
>JAUUDZ010099139.1:0-19712 GCA_032361705.1 Panulirus versicolor
AGCGAGAGAGAGAGAGAGAGAGAGAGAGAGAGAGGGTTGGGGGTGGGGGTCGAAGGCTGGTGTAGTACCATATACGTCGAAACACAACCAGTAACACAGGTCTTGGCCCAGCGGCCATAATTACGGTCAAATTGACAGGCGATCGTTAACAAGACTCGTTAACAAATAACTCGTGAAGGACCAGTTGATACAGCTGGCAGAGAAATCTATCGGCCGGGGGTCCACCTCCCTCAGATGTGACAGGAATTTCTAATTGTTCATCCCAGCAGGAAACTGTGATGAGAAACTAACCTATTTTGCTGAGATATTGACGAGGGAGGGAGAGAGGGTGGGAGAGGAGGAGAGAGAGAGAGAGGGTGGAAGAGGAGGGGAGAGAGAGAGAGGTTAAGATACGAGTTTTACGTAAAAGGGTGGGATGGAAGGGGAAAAAGAGGTGGAAGAGAGGGGGTAAAAAAAAAAAAAAAAACAGGGTGGAAGTGTTTGGAAGAAGTCGAAGGAAGGAGCAGGAGAGAAAGTGGAAAAGGTGGGAGAGGGAGATGTGATCTGAGGGAATGCTCTGTGAACAACAGTGTGCTGTGCTAAAAATTGCCTTTTGGGTGAAAGTCTTTGGATAAGGAACATTCTCTTCGCCTCCTTTCCATCATGGAGTTTAATTTACTACTCTGTGTGACACGTGAGCAAAAGGCAGTTTTCGTACGAGGAATATCTCCTTGTGGCTTTTCCCCTCGTCTTTCCCCTCGGTCGCTCTGCCCACGCACCCTTGTGAGAAAAGGTCTTTTGGGTCGCTCAAAATTCATGTATCTTCCCACAGGCAGGAGAAGTCTTGTGTTACACTGGAACCCCCTTGAGAATGTAGCTATTTTCGTGTAGTGGACATTCGCACGGCTTCTCTCTTGTGTGAAGAGTCACCTCCTGTTCACTAGAATCATTATGTGAATGAAGGTCTTTACAGACTACAAACATTCATTTGGCGTCTTTCTTGCAAAAAAAAAACAAAAAAACTTTAATCTGCTCCTTACCCAGGCAGTCGAATTGTTTGTTAGGGTACCACGCTGGTAGAAGGTCCTTAGGTGATGTGATTATTCATATGGCTTCTCTCCACTACGTTATTTATTTCATGTACCGCACGATAATGAGAAAGTCTTTTTGGCCATTAAACGCTGCACCGAATCACTCCTCCTTTGGAAGAGGATTTTGGTCATAATGCTCATCTTTCCTGTATGATTTCTTTGGTGATGTACTAAGTGCTTCTCCCGGAAATAAAGAAGTATTTTGACACCGGGAGAGCGTTCGTGTGGCTTCTTTCCTGTATGAGCTGTGCCGTAAGCCACTAAATAAATGCTATGAGAGAATGCCCATTGGCATTCTGGACATTCACATGGCTTCTCTCTCGTATGAACGCTCGTGCACCATCCTAATCTTCCCCTTATGAGTGAAGCGTCACTTGGCACTGTAAACAACCATATGGCTTGTCTCCTTAAATGGACTATTATTTACTCCTTGTTGGCACGACGGGCACGGATGAGTGTACAATATTGTCATGATGATAAAAGGAAAATGCAATTACAACAGTAACAAAAGCCACGAACATCCAGGCCCTCCCCTCTCAAAAAATTATTCTTGAACCTACTGGCAAAAGTTCTTCCAAAACACGCTGCTGGCTGGTCGAGAGGTGTAGAATAACTCTTAGACTCGTTGCACCTAAACTCCCTCACTTATGGAGGGATGAGACACTTAACGTAGGTGACCTGGACGTGGCCCTGACAGTCTGCTGGCAGGTTGAGCCTACCTTACATCGATTTCGGAGGGGAGGGTGTGCTTGCTTTGACGCCACGATTTGCCCTGTGGTTAACCTTACACTCGTCGTTGTCTCGTTAGTCAGTCGGAAACCAGGAAGCCAACGGCTGTAGGGCCCTACGTAACCCTCCTATCCTGGCTGGTCTCGTCCACTTAAGATATTAATCCAGGGGACTTTAAGTAGATCACTCTAGCGTAAAGTCTATCGCGTTTCTTTTCGTTCCAGGTTGTGTTAAACTCTCTGGGGCACTAAAGCTTTAGTTTCAAAAAAAGAAGTATATGTTTCACGTATTTGATTTATTGCAGCTATTACTGTCATTGGTCATGATTTGAAGTCTTCCATGCCAGTGTTGTTGTTTAGCCATCATTTTCAAGTATAAGTTGGTATCATGTTTTTCACTGATTTCCCAAGTGTGTGTAACTTCGGCTTTACACTGCCCGTCATCACTTCAGATTCTGTTGCATTAGTGTTTACGGTCGTTCTTAAGAGTCCAGGTCCTACAGTGTTAAAAAAAAAAAGCTGGTTGGGGGGAATGATCTGTACGCACACTCTGTGGCTCGCCACTATTCTCCCTCCTGAAAGGTACTGCAACAAGCAGTATTCCAGTTGGGTCAGTATTAGTGATTTGGAAAGGGTCATCATCGGCTTGTCTTAGTTTATGAAGGAGCGGTCTTGAATGGGCGGAAAGAAAAGGTATATTGTAGTGTACTCTCAAGCCAAATGTTCTTTATGTGTCATAATTTCACAAGGCAGTTTGAAACGTACATTCCAGGTATGAAGGAAAAGAATTTCATTTATCATTTTTGAAGAACGTGTGTAGGGTAAAGAAAAATCGGCTTTCAATTAGACTATTTATTGATAAAAAGAACCAGCATTAAAGTCATAAGATTTGCACTTATACCATGGAAAATATATGATTATGATATAAGGAAAATATATGATTAATATACATAAAAGCATCATTTAAAAGCAAGGCAGATGAATGGTGTTGAAATGCGAGTATAGTACAACAGACAACCATTTATCAAGGCTAGCTCCCAATCTTTATCATTATCATCATCATTGTTGTTATAATTGTTCAGCTATAACTCGTACAAGGCATCAACCACCTTCCTTGGAGGGGGAAAGAAGGTCGTTTGTTGCTGTGGCTGTGGTAGCGTCTTTGTGAACAGCGAGACTAAATTGCATTCTTCCGTGAAAGAGACTCTTTCTTCTGGGTTAAATGAAAATTCGCAGGGTCTCTTTCCTGTACAAGCGTAAACGTACTTCAGTCAAAGGCATTTCGGAAAGGTCAGTTGACAAACTTCCATATGGCTTTTGTTATCAATACTCACCCTCCTGTGGGAGTGGTAATCATATTATCCCTCCCGTGTAAACATTCGTGTAGCCAAGGACCTTCTCTGACGTCTTTGGAACATGTGAACGTCTGTTTGGATTCATGTGATTCACTGACTGTGCCCTCTGGGAGAGGATCTTTCCTGTAGGAACTTTGATTTACTGCACTAAATGACACCTACAAGGAAAAAGGTATTTTCGTCCTTGACTATCAACCCAGTTTCTCTCTCTTATATATATCTTCGTCGACCGCCTCACTAACAGTACTCTTCTGTGAGAAAGTGTTTTGGAAAACTGACAATTCTTGTCTTCTTCTTTCCATGAAAGGTGTTTCGATACATTAAAACAGCCTTGGGGAGCGAGCTATTTCGTATTGTGAACATTCAAATGGCTTTTCTCTTATGTGAGTAGTAATTTGGCTTATCAAAATACTGCTGTGAATGAAGCTCTTTGGAATCTGTAAACTTTCTTTTTGGTGTCTCTCTTACACGTAACTCCTGAAGAGGTGATTTGGTAATGAAAACAGTCACGTGACTTGGCTGTTGCACAGATAGCTGAAATGATGGTTCATGCACACGGCTGGAAGAAGGTCTTTTGGTTCTGAAAATTCACCCATACGCCTTCTCTCGTTTATGAATAGCCATGCAATGCCTCTGCATGAATCGTTGAATTGTTTGATTTGCAAGTTGTCTACCAAACCCACCAACCCCCTCCCCATGGTCTTTTCGCACAGGTGAGTGGGTCATTGGCTCATCTTCTACCTGAGCATTTATAAGGGTCACTAGAGTGCTTTTCTGAGGAAAAGTATTAAAGCAATGGCTCTTCTCCAATACCGAACTTCTCCACGAGAAGGTAATTCAACTTTATGAGCATTCATATGGAATATCTTTTCTATGAACCTTCATGTGGCATCTTAAACTAGACCTACGAGTGTAGGTCTTTTTGCACTCAGAGCATTTATACGGCCTCTCTCCTGTATGAACCCTATTGTGCTGCATTACAGATTCCTCAGACATAAAAGTCTTTTCACAATATGTACACTTAAACGGTTTCTCTTTCGTATGAGTTTTCAAATGCTGTAAAAAAGCATTCCTCTGAGAAAAGAATTCTAGGCACTGCGAACATTCAAACTCATTCTCTCCTGTATGAATTTTCATATGCTTTATTAAATTACTCTTCTCAATAAAGGTCTTTAGGCAGTGGGAACATTCATAATATGCCTTCCCAGTATGGTATTTCATGTGCTGCACTAAATAACTCTTGACAGAGAAGGTCTTATGGCACTCTAAGCACTCATATGGCTTCTCTCCTGTATGAATTCTAATGTGGTCCATTAAACGATTCTTCCGAGAGAATGTCCTTTGGCACTGTGAACATTCAAAGGGCTTTCCTCTTTTATGAAATTTCCTGTGCAACCGTAAATTACTTAAGGTCTTTTGGCTTTCTAAACATTCATATGACCCGTCTTCTGTATGAACTTTCATGTGCAGCACTAAAGTACATCTTCGAGAAAACGCTTTATCACAGTGCGGACATTTATATGGTTTCTCTCCAGTATGAACTCTCGTGTGACACACTATTTGACTCTTCCGGGAGAAGGTTTTCTGGCACTGTTCGCATTTGTATGGCTTCTCTCCAGTATGAACTTTCATATGCTCTCCTAGATCCCACTTTCTGCGGAAGGACTTTTGGCACATCGTACATTCAAATGCCTTCTCTTCTGTTTTAAGTTTCAAGTGCCTCGATAAATTGTACCTCCTGGTGAAAGTTTTTTGGCAATGCGAACACTGATATGGCCTCTTTCCTGTATGAACGTTCATGTGCTCCACAACGTGAGACTTCATAGAGAAGGTCTTCTCACAAAAGGGACATTTATGTGGTTTCTCTCCGGTATGAATCCTCGTGTGAGTCATCAAATTACCCCTATGGTAGAAGGCCTTTGGGCAAAGTAAACATTTATGTGGTTTCTCTCCGGTATGAATTTTCATATGTTGCCCTAGGGCACCTTTCTGTGAGAAAGACTTTTGGCATTGTGAACATTCAAATGGTTTTTCTCCTGTACGAACGCTTTTGTGACTCAAGAAAGAAGCCTTCTCGGTCAAGGTCTTTTGGCATTGTGAACAATCACATGGTTTCTCATCAGTATGAACTTCCATATGTTGCTCTTGAGTACCACTCCGTGAGGAAGACTTTTGGCACTGCGAAAATGTAAATGGTTCCTCCTCAGTATGCATCCTCATGTGATCCTCGAAAGAAGGCCTTTGATCGAAGGTCTTTTGGCAGTGCGAACAATTATATGGATTCTCACCAGGATGACGACTCATAGGGGTCTCTCAGGCGCTCCTCAGTAAGAACGTTATCTGGCGTAGGGAACATTCATATGGCTCTCCTCTAGTATGAATTTTTCATGTGATGTACTCATCTGTTTAGTGGGGAAAAGGTCTTTTGGCAGAGAGTTACACTTGAAATTTTCTGTCACCTGTGTGTGAATGCTCTTTAACCCTTGAAATCGTTAAAAATGTTTTGTCCCGCATGGAACTTTTAGTTGTGTGACCTCCATAACACAATCTTGCTAAATAACATTGCTGAAATCCAGCGATGAGACCAGTGACCACCCGTTACACGATGTTCAGGGACTGACCACACACACACACACACACAGGGCTGGAGGCAATGACCCACAGCAGGTGCCTATGTACATGTAATGTGCACAAGACTGGCAAGTGATGCTCTACTCTCTGGTCAACCTACCCTGATGCACCCAAAGCTATCTTGGTGTGGGAAGAACTCCTCACAACCTGTGGGTGGTGAAGGTTGTGACTTCTGGTCTTGCGTGTCCTTTCCTTTGAAGATCGGATGCCCAACTATGTTGTCAACCACTTGATGTAACATGTATCTCAGTACATCTTCCTAGTCACGGCTGTCCCACCACTGATGTATGATCTGATGTCGATCATATGACATATTACATTACACAAACATTCATCACAAAACGCAACATAAAAAAGAAATGAAAAAGTTTCAGTTAATGAAGTGATTATGGGAATATCGACGATTAGAATAACTGAAGAAAAGATATAACTTCTTAATCAACACGGCGTTGGAAAAGCTTTGATCGTGAACAGTTTAATTGTTTGAAGTATCAAGTTATATAGATATATTGCATAGGTTAGAATAATTCTATTGAATGTAATGACCACTTAATATCAACCACATTCACTTCGGTCCTCCACACTCGTTGCTTAAACTTTTTCCTCTGACAGTTTCAATTTTTTCTTATCGTGAAATCATCACTCTCGTATCACTATCAATTTACTGTCAATATTAATGCTCTTCCTCTCGTGTTTATTGTTACTGCTTCCTGACACTTCGAATGCTGTTTCTGCATATCTAATCATCACAAATCTGTTTCACTGATCCTGTATGGGTTTTATTATGGGTGATTGTAGAATCATGGTATACCCTTGCTGTCAGGCTCTTCACACCCCTACAAATGCTGTAATTCGTCCCTGTATCAGCTCGTTGGGCAGGAGATCTGGTAGGCACATATCACGGTCTTGGGTTGAACACCAGCAGGAGCAGCTGCCAATGACAGAAAAAGTAAACATTAGTATTGTATGTAGTACACGGCCAGCTGGGAGAGATAAGAATGTAACATGACATGCAGACGATATCCTAAGATGAGGTCGTCATGTTTGTAAAAAGCTCTAGAACCTTAAATGTACGAGGGTAACAAATGATAATAGTGTCACTAAAAAACCAAGATATTGTCTATGTATAAAGATAAGATCCCTAACATTGCATACTGGGAAAATATATAGTTCAGCCCCTTAACCTGAAACGTTTATGATATACTGAGTTCACATCCCAATCATAAGCGTTCAGGTTATGTAGATGTCGAAACTATACCATTTGGAGACAAGGTGTTTGATATCATGTGATTTTATTGTGTTTATATATACAATAGTACGGTGTGGTGTAGTGCAGAATATTATGGTGTCGTGTACATTAGTATAACGATGTGTAGTGAAGTGTTGTTGGCTGGTACAGACAGTAGCTATAGATGTTCCATTTCATTCCTTCCTGTCAGATTCATTCCACGTTTCCTCGTTTCCTCTACTTCAGGAAGGCATGACCCTCCTACCATTTCCCCTTGCCGGCTGTGGTTGTCCCCCCCAGGAAGTGGAGAGATAGAGAGAGAGAGAGAGAGAGAGAGAGAGAGAGAGAGAGAGAGAGAGAGAGAGAGAACATTCTTACTGTTCTCTTCTACAGCTTCACCGGAACATTTGTGAATAGAATTTCTAAATCGAGAGACACAAGTCGTCCATCCCTCAGGGGTCAGGGGATTCAGAAGCATTTCACTAAACACATTTTGGTGGAGTTGTGAGAAGATTGGGTTATGGGTAGATGGAGTTTATGAGCTCAAAATGGATTTTGTGAGAAGATTGGGTTATGGGTAGATGGAGTATATCACGTGTGAGACGATTGGTCGGATTATGTGGCTGACCTGATGTCAAGCATTGCAATAAACTGTAGAATAACATCGCGTGCGTAAACACACAGGCACGTGTCAAACACTTGCTTAGATATATGTACTTCGGCAACAATGGTGGGACCGACATAAGACTTGCACTGAATGGGCCAAATGTTTATAACTGTGCCTGCATTTCTTACGTTCTTATGAACATTTATTTAGACTTGGTGTTAGCTACGAATGAGAATCTCTTTCAATGCTGAAGGTTAGGGAAAGGTTTTGGGCACGAGACCACCAATAGGTTTCTTTTGAGGAAACTTTAAAACACTGGTTGTAATGCTAGTCATCATGAAACCCTTGTAGATTACTGGGTTTTAGACTTGATTTTTGCCTTGCTCCTGACAGACGTGTATGGGCTGAGGTCGTCTATACAGCGGTATGGATGCAGCTTGCAAAAGCTTTCAATAAAACATTCAAAGGAACAGAAGGATCATATGCACCAGGGCATAAACTCGGAGACATTGGTTGGACAGTGAAATAAAAGAAGTACGTGTTGATTATGGAAGATAAACAGAGAGATAAATAACCAACAATAAGGAGTATGTAACGTAAAGTTGCCTAGAAAACACAATAGACTTAGACGTCGAAATTAAAACGTCAGTTGGAAGCAAATACCACAGAAACCCTAAGGAGTCTTATGATAGAACTCGGTCTATTGGTCCCTTAGATTTTAGAAAATAGTGGAATAGTGTAAGACAAGGAAGCTATAGCAAAGACTTTTAGATAACTTTTTTTTCATTTAGCACAGAAGACAACTCATTTCCCAGATCCAATTCCATAACAAGGAGTGGAAAACATTCCAATCCTTTATTGATCATCATAACCTCATGTTGTTATCTGAAGAACAGACAATTTACAGACATCTGCCACTAACACAAACAGCCTCAAAGGTACCCCAGTGGCCTGTTTGTGTTTTAATACCTCGTATTCCTGTGTACAGAATTTGACTTATTTTGATAAACATTTTGGAGAAGAGAAAAACTTTCAGATCTGCAGGTGGAACGTTTATTAATAAACAGAAAAACTGGCACAAAATACATAAATTTGCACTAATGGTATACGAAAATATAAACTTGAAATAAAGGAATAGAATTTTACAAAGTAAAAATCGTAAGGATGAATGGTAATTAATGTACTGCAGAGCAGGTAACTACATGCATAAACGACTCGTAACCTTCGTCAGCATTCATCATCAGTTTAACATTACCATTAACAACACAACTGCCAACATGCCATATAATTAACAGTAAATATACATATATATCCTGTCTGACTTCCAACGTAAGAAGATATGTGGCTCGTCTGATAAGTTTCTCGGTAGATATGTTATCCATGGTGGGCGCTGTGTGTTATGTGAAGTTTTAAGTGCTGCAATAAACACCTGAGGATAACGCATAAGGATTCTTTCCATTGTGAAGCACCATGTTCTATATCACTATACAGGAAATGGACAGACAGTAGAGAAAGCGCGGGAAAAAAAGTGTTAAATTATGTAGCCTCTACGCAAACATTAGATTTACTGAAATGTTCACAGTAAACTGGGATTGGGCCTGATGTCGTGACGGTCTGTCGGAACCCGAATGACCTAGACTCCGTTGTGATTCTGAGCTACATACAACTCGGGGAAAAGAGGGATCTCTTTGTGGCAAGAGGTGACCGTGGCGTGGCTCTCCCTGTCGCTCTTTCACGTAGTGTCAAGCGGAGTCCAGTTGCAGCTTTGAGAAAGAGCTAGGATGAGTTTGTTAAGTGCCCCTTCACAGATGTTGCAAGCGAGACCGTGGATGTTCGTACGTAGTTATCGTGCACCCTTTCCAGTAATCCTAGTCGAACGGTGCAT
This sequence comes from Panulirus versicolor, assembly GCA_032361705.1. Taxonomy (NCBI): domain Eukaryota; kingdom Metazoa; phylum Arthropoda; class Malacostraca; order Decapoda; family Palinuridae; genus Panulirus; species Panulirus versicolor. Next base: position 9,505 of record JAUUDZ010099139.1, read on the forward strand.
AGAGGTACGCTTCGATCCTACTTAACAATAAACAGCATATGTGGCAGAAGATCTTTAGGTACTGGAGACATTCATCAATGTCTTTATCGATACTTAATTGCGCATTGAGACTATTTGCTTGAGATAGAAGCTTTTTACCAACTGACATTCATATGGGCTATAACGTACGTCATTGTTTATATGCTTGACTAAAATATTCTCCAGCGAGGTCGTTTCGCATATATTTTACACTATAGGATTCTTCCGTATGACATCTCTTCACTGTTAACAGTAGCATAGATTTTCTCGAGTATAAACTTTCCCGAGCTGAACTAAATATATCTTGCTGTAGTGGGTCTTTTGCCAGCGAGAATATTGGCTTCTCTCCTGTATACATTCACATGTGTGGCACCATATTATCCTTCCCGAGGAACGACTTTGCACTGTGAATATTCATATGGGTTTTCCCCTCCCTGGGTATGGACAGTCATATGTGCTCCAACAGAATATGGGAAAGGTTTCTGGAACAGTGAAGGTGTGACACGGTTTTAATCCTTTACGAAGAGTCATTTGATTAACTGAAGAACATCACTGGAGAAAAGCACGTTTGGTATTATCCCTATTCATATGGCTTCTCTCCTGTACAAGCTCACTAGACCTCACTAAAAGACTCCTCCCTGAGGACGTGTTGTAGAACTCTTAAAATTCATATGGCTTTTCTCCATTATGAACTGATCAAGTACTTCACTGATTGAAGGACTCCTACAGGATGGCGTATCTTGGAAATGCAAATATTCATTTGTCTTTTATCCCGTGTGAACTTCCTATACACTGCACTAAAAATTGACCCTATGGGGGCAGTGTCTCGGCCCAGCGAACATCCACACCTGCATGAACTTCAAGCGCAGCATTAGAAAGCATCTCTGGAAAAAGGGAGACGACACTTTGTCGTCCCTGAGCATCATATGGCTTCTGTATGAATACTCCGAAGAACTTCTTCCCGAAATATCGTTGGGTAACGAGATCATTCACAGGGCACGTCTCCTGTATGAAGAGCCGTGTGCTCCACTCCTCGTGGAGACCTTATAGTAACATGTACATTCAGAGGACTTCTGTCCTGCTTAGTTAGGTGCTTAGTTAAAGCACTGCTATCAGGGACGGTCGTCTGGCACTGTGAACAGTCAAACGGCTTCTACTCTACATGATTTTTCAAATGTCGCACCAGAGCACATTTATGCGCAAAGGCCTTTTTGCAGTGTGAACATTCATAAGGCTTTTCTCCTGTATGTACTTTCATGTGCTGTACTAGATTAATCCTCTGAGAAAAGGTCTTTAGGCATTGTGAACATTCATGTGGTTTGTCCCCTGTGTGAACACTCATGTGCCTCATTAAATGACTCCTTTGTGTGAAGGTCTTTTGGCAGAGTGCACAATTATACGGCTTCTCACCTGTATGAACTCTCATGTGCTCCACTAAATAACGCTTATGAGAAAAAGTCTTTTGGCATTGCGAACACTCAAAAGGCCTCTCTCCCGTGTGATGTGGCATATGATTCACTAAATTACTCTTAAAAGTGAAAGTCTTTTGGCAATGTAGACACTTAAATGGCTTCTTTTCCGTATGAACTTTCAAGTGCTGATCTAAATTGTTCTTCCGGGAGAAGCTTTTTAGGCATTGTGAACATTCATAAGGTTTCTCTCCTGTATGAATGTTCATATGATTCGCTAAATGAATCTTTTGGGCGAAGGTCTTTTGGCACAGAGCGCATTCATATGGCTTCTCTCTTGTGTGAACTTTTTCGTGCTGTAGTAAATTACCTTTTCGGGAGAAAGTCTTCTGGCAATGTGAACAATGATATGGCTTCTCTTCTGTATGAACTTTCATGTGCTGCACAATTTTACTCCTCTCAGAGAAGGTCTTGAGGCAATAAGAACATTCATATGGCTTCTCTCCTGTATGAATTTTCAAGTGCTTCACTAGACTACCCCTCTGGAAGAAGGTCTTCTGACACTGTGAACATTCATATCGTTTCTCCCCTGTGTAAATTCTCTTGTCCCTGACAAATCTGTTATGCTGACAAAAGCTTTTCTGGGAGGACTTAATATGTTTATCACTTGTGTCTGTATGCATATGCATGCTCAAGCTTGAATGCATTAAAAGTGATGTGTTATTCGGTGAACAGATCAACTGTCCGTGCTCCATGTCACAGTCTAGTAGAATAACATTACTGGCGTCAAGTGATCACACCCCGTGGCAATCTTTCATATTCAGGGAGTGATTGTCAAGTTAATGACAATGGTCCCCCCAGCAGGTGATGAGTCTGGGATATGCGCAAGAACTCAGTCTGGTGCTCTATTGATGAGTCTGGGATATGGTGCTCTATTCTCAAGCTAACTTATCCCAAGTCATCCAGAGTTAAGAGAATGAACTGCTCACAATCCGTGGGTGATGAAGAATGCCGTGGATTCTAGTTTCGCGGTCTCATTCCCTTGAAAGACAATCAGGTACTTTCAGTCCTAATCGCCTAACTCAGTTCAACACCACACCTTACTACATCGCAGTACGACCGGTTTACCATGACACTTCCCGTGGTTTACGACCTACCAAACTTAATGATGTTCCGTTCAAATAAATAACAACTCAGTTGTGTCCTTCTGTTTGCATCGCTTTCTTACACTGATAGTCTTTTACTTATGCCTCCTTTCGATCTTTCAAGTTATCAATGTATATTGATATTTTTCATAAAAGCAAAAAAATATAGTTGTGTATGAATCAATGAGCAACACATCCATCATCAAAATAACTCATATGAAGACATTTTCTCAAAATCTATTTACATACGTACTTCCACACAACTCATGGAAAACATGACAGCAGCAGCCGAGTGTTATATCATGAACTGTTAATTGTTTTAAAATTTCACGGCTGCGGTGTTAGTCCAGAAGAAATGCGACATTTGAGAGTATAATATCAGTGACTAACATGACCACTCGTAGTAAAACAGTTTCTTCGAGATGGTTGAGCTTTGATCTTTTGTGAGTGTGTGACTTGAGTGTCACTTGACTGTTGATTATCACAGCTGTTCCTTCTGCCTCTGCCGTTATTTTGGCTGTACGCTAATCATGTCGTTATTGTCATTCTCCCGTTTCTAAATATGTAAACATTCTATTTCTTCTTTTATCAATTTTGTCATTTTCTTTTTTTGCATTTAGTTTTACAGTGATTGCATTTTTTCTTCTTCTTTTCTTGTAAGGATCTTCACACTTCTGCAATTGCTGTATTTCGTCCTTATGCCAGCTTGTCAGTCAGGTGGGTTTGGAGGCACATACCACTGTCTTGTGTTGAACACCAGCAGGAGCAGCTGCCAATGACAGAAAAGTAAACATTAGTATTATATGCAATACACGTGAGACCCTTAGCATCAAGGGCCGCCAAGAGGCACAGATAAAAAGAAATATATTGAAATGCTGACGATATCCAAAAATAAGGTCGTCAGACTCAAATGCTGATGACTTAAAGACCTCAAACTTTTACTGTATTGGGAAGACACCATATGAAGGGGATGACTTTAACAGATAATGTCTATGCATAAAAGTAAGATCCTTAACATTAAATAATTACGACATGTGATGTTCCGACCCCTAACAGCACCAAGTGTGTCCAGTTCTAATGACTGTGTATGAGGGTTTCCGTGTGGTTAGTATCTTGTGGGAGGCGCGCACAAGTTTAAAGTGGAGTAGAGAAAGTCGTATTAGCTCTATCCTTACTCGGGGAAGCGTCTTAATCTCTCTTAAGAATCTGTCATCCATTTCTGTAATCCTTCTCAGATCCAATACCCTTTCCAACCCTCACATCAGCAAATTCAACAACTCCCTCCCAACCACTGACGTGAGGCAACCTGAGTGTGTTGTTAGCAAAATATTTCCCATAATTTTTTTATATCTTTAATGTTGGTGACTCTTTACCACTTGCGATACCCAAGGCATTGCCTCCTCCTCCTCCTCTGGTAAAGATTAACTGAAATGTTTAAAAGAAAACGAAGGGCAATTTCATTGACCTGTTTCTCGCAAAAGTCTTAAGTGACAGGTCCTCTGGCCTTCCTGACCCTTGTAATTGCATTTACCCTTGTCCCCGGATATGGCACATACAACAAGACGTATCAATAGTGACCTCAAAACCATGCTTTGACCTCGTCTCCGAGTGTTGTAGGGAATGTGTCACACTCAGCACTAGAACTGTAGAAATCGATTGTTCTTTGGTAATTTCCGATCAAAGGCATTCACTCTCACGTATTAGAAAAAGCAAAAGTTTGAGCTGGCGCGAGAGGAAGAAGAAAAAAAAAAAAAAGAGTATTCAAAGGTTATCCTCGTGTATTTCATTAGGGGTCGATGATGAAATTACTTGTCGCGAAAGTTTGAAAGGCAGGTGTCTATAATTGCCTCAGTGATCGCTATAATCACCGAAAAGAAAAGAAAAAAAAATAATTGGGTTCTATTAGGTTATCCTTGACATTGAAATGTCCAAGGACATGTTATGTTAACCTAAAGGTGACGATGCTCACCTTAAGTTATCCCTAAACGTGTGTATGTATGCCCATGACGTGTTAGGTTAGCCTGGACATGGCCATGCCTTGTATATGTCCAGTTTACATGGACATAGCCATGGCCAGGACACGCCAGGGTTGGCTTAGACCTAACCATGGGGTCAGGTAAGGTAAATTATCTATATAGATTCGTTCTTTGTACGCTTTGCGTATGTGTCTGCGTATGGATGTGGTATTATCGTATTTAGTATATGTGAATGTTCATTCTCACATTTGCGTGTCATTAGTATGTGAATGTGAGGGTTTGTAGATGTGAGGGTTGACGATGGATATGCCTACATCCATCAGCATAGCATTATTACTGCAGCAGTTACTTGTTGCCAGTCATAATCCCTTTCATTTTCATTCGACAAAAACAAAAAAGAATATGCGCACACTTTCGGTTGCCTTCGAAATGATATGCCCAATGATTGACATTGAGAAATTTTGTCCACTGTTTATCACACAATCTGAAAACTTCCTTTGATCCTACAAAGGAACCAAAGGTTCTTTGCTCAGTGGGTCTCAATGCCTTAAAAATAAGTTTCTCCATAAAGAAAACCCCTGTAGCAACTTTTGTAAAGGCTTATAGGCTTCTGGAAACACAGTCAGTAAACTGGAGTCAGTTTTCATACTGTGCTCACATTCGCCCAAAAGACACACCAAAAGCCTGTGTATATTCCATCAGGAGACTGCCTTACTCGATGGCCACCACAGTGCTACCGCAGGGATCAAGGCGCTGGGAGAGGCAAAATCCTCCAGCCCTCTGAAACCATGTTTAATTCCATGAGGTCAGTTAGCCAGTCAGTCTTACCTCCACGAGTCTAGTGTATAAAGGCATGGACATGCTCTGAAAGTTGTCGCAGAGGGAACACTTGAAATCTTCGTTTGTCTTCCATGACAGACTTGATTGCTGTAGTTGACTGGTAACGCCTGGCAACCCCCTATGCTCTGAGTAAGCGCCAGATATGGAAGCAATGACCCTAAAAGGTGAGGTGTTTGGGATGTGTACAAGATCGGTGAGACGCCACTCCGGCGAGCCACCTCAGCCTTACTTAAACCCAGGTGGAGGAAGGCAACACTACTTCCTCGCAGTTCACTCAAGTGTTTCCACGTTGATATTCCGGCCCTCCATTTTGCGTGTGAACGTGTGGATGAGTGTGGTATGGATGCACGTAGTAGCAGCTGCGACATTGTTTTCGAAGCACTTTGTGAAGCCTCCACAGTGTTCGAATCTTTCACCCACAGTCAGTCTATACCGGGTAATGACCGTAGTTTTAGTGATTGTTTCACACCACTTGTGCCACCTTTTCCCTCCCTCTGTTGCAATACATGTAGATGAAGGCGTTCACAATGACTCGTGTTGTGAACCTCATTGTTGATATTAGTGCTGTTATGCCACACTCATACAACGAATCACTAACCACTGAGGCCACTTCACATGCAGGTTATTCCTGGCAGAATATCACTATAATTGTGTCTTAATTATCAGCTTGATACCGTATTTATGTATCTATCATTGCGTATAGAGTAAGACATGGAAGAGAATGTTGATAAAGAGCTATACATGATATCCAAACATGATTTGCATGTTGTCTGTACCCGACAATGTGGCGGTGTCTGGCATCATGAAGTCTTCTCGTAAACACTAGCTTCTGAAAAACTTACTCACTTTGTGGTCTTCAGCTCCCATGTTGCACTATCACACTGCCTTCATTCATGACAGTAGTTCTATAATGTCACTTACTGTATGACGGAGCTGTGGTATGTTGTGTTAAACCATTTGAAACCCGCATAACGACTAAGGACCTTTTCTACCCAGTGGTACCAACCTATCCGATACATCACAATGTCTACAGGTTTCGCTCATATTCTCTTCCATCGACGCGTGGGTGGCAGATACATTTTTTGATGACTGTACGTCAGTAGCAACAGTCTGATGGGTCACAAAAGATGCATTGAATGGGTCAAAAGCTGTGCTGTAGCGTACGATCATTCTTATGTTGTTGGGTGTCTTAACTTATACGTTGAAATGAAATATATCAAATCAAGATATTGGGTAAAATGTTGATTCATTATTTCGATATACTGGTAGGAGACAAAAAGCCACTAGTTTAACAATTACAAAATATATTTACAGACAAGAAAAGTTAATATAATATATATAAATAAACTTGGACTCATGGTTTGCAAAAATATATTCTTGAAATGTATTTTAAAACATTATAGTTTTTCTTTTATCAATTTTGTCTCTTTTTTGTATTTAGTTTTACAGTGATTGTATTTTTTCTTCTTCTTTTTCTTGTAAGGGTCTTCACACTTCTGCCATTTTAAAGTCGATTAAGCGAGCAAAGCATAGAACACATAACCAGGTTATCTTCGACGTTTTCCATGCCCAGGTTGACTCATGTTTACCTGGACTTGGTGATTTAGAGGACAAGTCAAGCTTGCCGGGATGTGGCCACAGCCAGGACATATTACATTATGTTAGACTTTCTCCATGCCAAGGACAGGTCAGATTAGTTTAGACGTGGCCATACCCAAAACATGACAGGCTAGTCTGGACGTAGCCACACCCAGGAGAAGTGGGTTAACCACGCCCAAGGGCAATCATGAAGCCAACTGACCTCACATCTAACAATGTGGTCAGGTGAGGTTGAACGTATGCGAATGCTTGGGTTCTCTTATCATAAGTAGTTTCGCTGTATGAGATCTGTGTATGCAACACGTATGTGTTATGTGTCTCTGGTGGCATTTAAGTAAACGTTCCTGCTCACAAGTACGAATGATTAGTATATCAATACGCATGCGTTTTGTACTTATGAAAGGTGTACATTTTTCATGTTGTACGTGCATGCATAAATCTGTATACCATCAATGTAGACATACTTTGGTTTCTACTATCTTTCACATTTGTATCATCACAGGCTAAAGGCAATATGCACATTTGGCTCCCAACGTAACAGAATCATCCACAAAGTCATCCACGCTTATTTGAACGTGTTACACTGAGTTCTACAAGTGAGTTTAGCTAATTGACTTTTGGTGTGCTGTATTCGATATGTAACGCCTTCGGCAGTTGACTGCGAGTGTGACCTTAGTTACAGAGTGGAAATTTGGTTTTGTTTTGGTAAACTGGTAGGAAACAGAAAAACTTCTTGGCTTCCAAATAATGACTTTATTGATAAACAAAAAAAAAACTAGGATAGTATACACAAAACTTGCATTGGTTTTAGGCGAAAACCTACACTTGAAACATAAGAATCATTTTCATGAAGTTTTATTAATAAATTGTGAAGTAAATAATAAGTCTTTATCATTATTGATAACAAGATTAATATGACCGTTATCATCAACCAGACATCAGCCAAGTTGACATCCAACACAAGTAAAAGTAAATAATCTGGTTGTTCGCCCTATGACCTTAAACCATTTTAACATAAACTGTATCATATCTGCTCGCCATTTTCTGCCTTAGCAAGGAAGCATCGGGGACAGAACTGAGCGTTTAATGAAAAGTTCTCACTTACCTCCTTCCTCTGTTTTCGCCCCGAGAAAGTTATGATACTGGGAGGGAGGATTTTTAGATTCCTCCTTGTACCATTTTAGTCATTCTGTCACCTTCGTAGATATGCAATAGATGCGTGGGCAGTATTCTTTCTCCCCTTTTTCCCTAGGTGTGTGTGTGTGTGTGTGTGTGTGTGTGTATAATATTCACTGGAAACATAGATGAGGCTTCTATATAAATACTCATCCGCGTATTCTTCCGGTATAAAACCTTTCATTACTTAATTTGATCACTGAACGTTCGTTTAGTTCAGTAACTATCCTTCAGGGAGGTCTTTTACCAATCCTGCTACACTGCGGATACTCTCTTCCATAGACATTCATGTACCCCAACACATCCTCCAGGAGATCTTTTGGTAAAGAAAACATTCATATGGCTTCTCTCCTGTGTGTATTTACAAGTGCTGCACCAACTCATCCTTCGGGGAGAAAGACTTTGCACTGGTAACATTTTCGTGGTTTCCCTGCTGGACAGGGATGTGTTCCAGATGATCACCCTTCTTACAGGCCTTTAAGCGCACCTCGAGACTTCTACCCTGTGTAATTCATCTGGTTCACGAAAGTTCATCTCTAAGAAGAGGCCTTTTAGCAAGGCGTGTGTCTCCTCTCATGTAAAAAACGTCTTTGTGTTGCACTAGCAGACTCCTGCTCTAGGACGTATTATGGCACTGTGAACAGTCATATAGCTTCTCTCCTGTATGAACTCTCATGTGGTGTAATTGGGTAGGTCTCTCAGAAAAGCATTTTAGGCAATGCGAACATTCATATGGCTTCTTTCCTGTATGAAGATTCAAGTGATTCTGTAAGTGATTCGTACGTTTGAAGGTCTTTTGATAGACTGCACATTCACAGAGCCTCTCTCCTGTTTGAATTCTCAAATAACACTTTTCGGAGAAGGTCTTTTGGCAGTGTGAACATTCATACGTTTTCTTTCCTGTATGGAATGGCTTATGAAATGAGATTTTCTCTTTTAAATTACCCCTATAAGAAAAGGTCTTCTGGAACTGTGAACATTCGAATGGTTCTTGTAGAGCACACATTCATACTGATTCTTTCCTGTATGAGCTCTCATGTGTTCCACTAAATCACCCACACTGTTAAAGGTATTTTGGGAATGTGAACATTTATATGGCTTCTCTCCTACATGTGCTTTAATGCAGTGCATTAATTTACCCATATGAGAGAAAGTCTTTAAGCATTGTGTACATTCAAAAGGCTTTTGTCTTATGTAAACATTCATGTGAGCCCTTAAATGGCTGCCCTGGGTGAAGGTCTTATTGCAGAGTACACATTCATACGGCTTCTCTCCTGTATGAACTCTCATGTGTTTCCGTCAAATTACGCTTACGAGTTAAGATCTGGCAATGCCGACCATTCGTACGGCTTCTCTCCTGTATGTGCTTTCATATGGTGCATTAGATTACTCCTACGAGAGAAGGTCTTCAAGCACCGCGTACATTAAGGACTTTCAAACTAAATCATCAGTAAAGAACTCAAAAACAGATTCAAAAAACAGACAGACATTGACTTAAGAAGGGATAGGAAAGCATTTCTTTGAAATCATTTTCATGTGAGTGGATTAAGCTGCTAAATAATATTACGAGCATAAAGGTTCTGGCACGTTTCAAACAATGAGGAACAATGGCTGGCGGTAAATAGGAACTGTCTACAACTGGACAAAAGGCTTAGAACACTGTACTTTGTTGTAGATTTTGTTTCCCACAACTCTATAGGACAATCTTATACATATACAACCTTGTGTTATGAAGAGAGGATTCCCTTTATCAGTGTGAGATGCTTGTAAGAGAAAGTACCTCTTTGGTGTTTCCGTTTGAGTCATTTATTGATAAATTAAGAGAACCAACACCAAATACATAAATTTGCATTCATGGTGTGAAAAAATAATATAAATCTGAAATAAGAGTCTGATTTCAAAGAAAATCTAAAGGGAAAATTTTGGTGCAATTTAAGTGTGGTTGAGTAAGGAACGACTTGTCAGAAAACTCTCAATATTTCTTGACAAAGATAAGTTTTACATTATCTTTATTATCGGCAAAACGTCGGTGAAGTTGCCATATG
>JAUUDZ010099248.1:4934-19699 GCA_032361705.1 Panulirus versicolor
CAAAAAGGGTAGTTTACAAGGAGAGTGTGTGATATGATTGAAGGGGTGACCCCTGTCATGTGGTTGTGTGATATGATTGAAGGGGTGACCCCTGTCATGTGGTTGACCTGGGGAAATTGAATGGAAAAGTACTGGAGGAACAGATATGGGGGAAGAATGTGTGGAATGATGTATGCAAGGGAGGCATGTAAGGACGAGGATAAGTGGAGACACTTTTGCTGTGGCCATTTCCTTGATTGGAGTTCCTGAAGGCAATGGGCTTCAGATAAATTGTAAGATATGGAAAGCATGCATTATTTGATATTTCACTAATTGATGGATGTGCAAAAGAGAGACTTTTGGTTGGGTCTGTTGGTCATTGAAAGTTTCCTATGAAAATTTGGTGCTTTGTTATTTTGTCAACTAAGAATGCTGAATTGTAATGTTAACTTTTTAGTGTCTTTAGTATCAGGGTATGCATCATAGAATTCACTTTATAAACATTTCAGAACCTATCCAGAAGAAATGCATTTTTCTGATGTTTTTCATGGACAGGATGCAGCTGTCAAGTTGAGGGAGAACGAATATGGCGACCATTACTTCTCTTTATTCCTCTTCGTCTTGGACTTTCTGAAATGAATCCTGTCTACTTTTCTGGCCTTAAGGTAATAAACAGGTAACTTAATTAATCATATGCTGGTTAATGATAGAACTTGTACATATCCATCTTTTTATTCATTAATGCCAATTGTATTCATATCCACTGCTCAGATTTTCTCACCTGTGGACAGAGTCCTAAAAACATTTGAGAAAGATTTTGCTGTCTAGTGTTAAAACAGATCCACCCTCACAAAATGAGGTGAATTCATGAGGATTCACCCCCTTCAACCATCATAAAACATATGAGGCTGGTGTTTGCTTTTTCACATGGGCTTGACAACCATACAGTAATTTGCATAGGTCTTCATCATTGTGCAGAGATGAGGTGGTGGGGTGCAGGTTCCCACCATTATTCATTTTTACTCGCTTATTGGCACTGTGTGGATGTCTTTGATGCTGGGTGGCAGTGTTTCCACTTTCATTTCTTACCTTTTATTCATAATTTTTCCATGACATTGATTTTAAGTGCTTTTGTTTTATCTTGAGAATTAGTATCAGTGTCACTGGCAATAGACTGTTGCTGTGGTTTGCCTTACAAACACTTGATTTGTTTTTCTTTTCATTTTATCTCCATTTTGTAAAATGATTTTAGATATTTTGATTTTTCATAGATATGGTGTTGGCTTTGCTTGGGTAATTTACAACCACAATCATATCCCTAGAAACAAAATACTAAAAATGCCTTCATAAGAATTAGTCATCAAGTCCTAGGATTCCTTAAAGATATTTTATAGGTCTCCAGTATTGTCAGTACTTCCTTTGGGGGGAGAGAGAGGCTATTCTTGAGCCTACCTAATTGGCTTTTCCCCATTGAGGATTTTCTGGCTAATCTTGATATGTTTAGAACCTTGTGGACATAGAATGTCCACTCAAAATAAAAAAAAAAAATACCTTGAACATGCTTGTGAATGAGAATGCTCATTCTATCTAGGACTCTACCCAGAGCAGTCCTGTAGAGAAAGGAAACGCAGAGTCCCCTTTTTTGTATGTTGATTAAATCATGTTTTCCCAGGTCTTGCCAAGTCAGTTATGATTTAGAGACATTTAACTTATCTGTAGTTTAGTTCATCACCCTTCCATCACATCACTGTAAAGTTTACTTAAAGTTTTCAGATATTTTTGGCTTATGTGGATCCTCTTCTTCACAGACAGGGCATTTATTTAAACTGGAGCTCACTGGGACATGCTTTCATATGCTTTCATATAGCCTTTCATTTCATGTTGAGAAACTTTTATGCAGTCTCATATCTAAATAACTGTGCAGATGACAGGCTGTCTTCTCTTGATAAATGAGAGCAGTTTGAGTTGTTTTGTTCCTCACCCCTCTGTGACCTCTTTTCCCAGTGAGGCCATTCAAAAGCTTGTTGTAGGTAGATCTTGTAGAACCAACAATGAAGAATACATTTGTTATAACCCTGTCCCTTTGAAGGATATTGCAGGGAGGGGATAGCAACTTGGGGCTGTCTTACTCTTAGTCTTAGAGTTGATAGTTCTAGAGGGCTTTACCATTCCTTCCATGATTCTCTGAGAATGAATAGCCTTATTGCATCTAAGGTCATTTCTGCTGGAGGCACATGTGCCTTTTCAAGGCAGCAGTTTTGATGCCATCGAGCTGGGTCTTCATGCAGGTTCCACTCAACATGTATAAAATGAGGTCTTGGGTGAAGTTGGAAATCTCATCCAACCTTTTCAAGAAAAAATTCAGTACAGCCTTTGATTCAGGTCTTTTAGGAGTTCTTTATAGAGACTTTATGGTCCAATTAAAAGGAAAGGGAATCAAATAGAAGAATGATTTTGGATGTGCCTCTCCTTAATGCCCACATACTGAAATGGATTAAAGATGACCACTTTTGAAAGTGTCCAGCAGACCTTGCACTTGAATGGCAGTATAATCAGCCTAGACTTAATTCTAAAAGGCTACATACATCATATGATTGTTTACACTCAGCAGTGACGTACATCATATTAGACAAGACTTCTGTGCCACTGACTTAAATTGTGTGCCAAGTTTAGAATTCATAAATCATGTCACATACTGTAGGCCTCCTCACATCATGCATGCTTCACACAGTCTTCTAGTGGCGTCTTTATCTTTATGGAGGACTCCACATCACTGTTCCCCCGTCTTAAAATCAACAAGAGCAATATTTGGGGAAGTTTAATTATTCAGCCCTTTGCATTGACTTAGTAAGTTTGCAGGTCAAATATGTTATCTTCTAGGTAAACAAATTCTTTCAACTGAAGCAGAGATCTTCCTAGAGCACTTGCTGGGAAAGCTTTTTGAATCCTTAGTGTGGTGGACTGATGTAGAGAGCCTCCAAAATACCAAGCTATTGAGTCCTCTAGCCACATGTCTTGTGGTTGGATGGATGCCTTAAATCAAGGATATGGCTTCCAACCTTTGGTTGATCATTTAGGTGCAGGCCCTGGGACAGAGACACAAAAGTCCTTTCTTAACAACAAAAAAAGTGCCATTGGTCCTTAGGCTTTTCATCTCTCAGAACATATTGAGTATTGGGTGCAGAATTCATTTCTGATGGACAGTGCTCTGGCTGTCTGCTGCCTGATGAACAAGGGTTCTTGCAATTTTCTGCCTTTCCTAGAGTTAGTGGAAAAGGTTCTCTCCCTGGCTTTCCATAGGCCTACCTCTCTTAGCATCTTCTCTACAAGGATTATGCATTGTCTGGGCAGATGACTTACTGAGGTTAAATATTGTCTCAACAGAAATGTGTATAGGTAGGAAGGCTCTCAGCTGGTTGCTTTCATTAGGACTAGCACCGTGGGTCATTGGATTGGAAATTTTAGAACAAGATTTCTCTTTTATCTCTCCCTTGCATCTTCTAGGAAGAATTCCTCTCAAAGTAGCAGGTTTTGGGAGTTTATGAATGCTGATAGCTCCAAAGTGGGACAAACACACTTGATGCCAGAGACTCCTTCGCGTATGCTGTACTCCTTGATTGATCCTTCAGATTCTTCTAGACCACCACAGTTTTGCAGAACTCTGAACTGAAAGTCATGGATTTTCTCATACACTTCTACTGGCAAATACTTACTCAGAATTTACCTAAAATGAAACTGATAAATTTAGAATAGCCTCTTTTTCATCCACTCTTGGAAGACTTCATCAAAAGAGCGTCATGTACTGTATGTCGGATTAGATCTCAGAGAGACATTTTGGACTTCACAAAGATTATTAACATAACCATTTATTTGTGCACCCTATAATCTTGAAATTCATTTCAGCAAGGAAGATCTCTTCATGCATTGAAGAATAATTTGATATTTCATACTAGACTACATGATGTGAGAAAGGGAATGTTGACCTTAGACTCCCTCAGGACCTTCTTTTTTTTCTTTTTTTTTTTCCTTTTTTTTAGAAATTCAGGAAAAGGGGTCTTTAGCACTTGCTTACTCCCTTTGTCAGATGTTACCTTTGTTTAGATGTTATGGTCTGCAATGCGTGGCTCTGAGGATTCCTTCATCAGGGGAGAGAGATTCCAGTGTGCCTCCTAATCACCTGAGACAGACTGCAAAGGAGCGAATTGCTATTTTGAGAACTGAAAAATCTTTTCTTTATGAAGCATTAACTTTCAAGCATTTATGATCACCAAATGTCACTCCACATAAGATTACCTTATTGGTGTTGACCTGATTTGGAGAGAGGCCATGGCGTGTGACCTCACCTAACCTAATCTCCAGAGAAATGAGCTCATTGGCCCACCTCCAATGAATGCATCAGTGTTGTTTCCTGTTCTTAGATGGACAGCTTTTCCTTCCAGACCATTTTTGTGACCTAACTTTCCTTCCTCCTATATGTTTGGACAGCACTAAAGGAAGACAGTTAGGCAGTTGGCTTGCTCTAGACCACAGATATATCTCTCTGGTCCTTGAAGTCTTGGCCATATAATTCGTCTTTAATTCATCTTTAGGGCACCTCCTCCATTAGTAAGTCCCCTGCATGACTCCTGATGTTTCATCTTCCTGGCAGTGTTTCCTTGCGATGTTTCATCTCTAATGGCCACTGAGCTTATTTCTCTGAAAATTAGGAGGTTAGGTGAGGGCACATGCTGTGACTTACCACCACATCATCTCACTGTCTGTAAGGCAATACTTTGTGAAGTTACATTTGGCTGCTAAACATTTTTTTCTGGTTTTTCTTGCCGTGTCCTGGTTTCCCTCCTTTTTTTTTGAACAACCTTATCTTTGCACCATCTATGGCCACTTTTAGTTAAACACCTGGAACCTGCCAATTTTGAGCTGCAGAGTAACTGAAAGTAAAGGGTTCAAAATCATCCTGATGGTGGTCACTGAGTGGCAAGGTAATGGGCCTGAAACAAGTGAGGTGCTTCTGCTGCTGTGGCTGAGTGGTTTATAAAGGTTTAGGAAAGCCACTGCTTTCTCACTGAATGTACTGAGACATCATGGAGAATCTCTCATGCCCATGTGAAAATGTTTAACATTTTTCAGAACTTACACATCTCAATCATCCTCAGCTACTCTACCCACTGAATCATTGTGTTATTAGTATCTCTTTAACCAACACTCTGCTTCTGATAGATTTTATGGAAATGTTTTTGATTTTTCTGTGCAATGTTCACATTTTTTTTTCCTTTTTTTCTGCTCCTGCTTTCATACTGTGCTTTACTCATTCCTCACTCTCTTCTGTTGATAAATTGTTTGTTGAGGAGGCTTAGAAATTCATTATCTAGTCCAAACTTAGTGTCAATTTGTATTTTGAGGTCATTTTATTTGAGTTTGTATTTTGAGATCATTTAACTTGGATGTCTTTTTTTGTTGATGTTTGATATTCATGTGGGTTGTGAATATCGTGTGTGTAATATGTGATGCCTACAGTGGTTGGTGTTTTGTTCTGTGGAAGCAATTGTTCATTCAAGATGACTAGAGGCTGTGAGCTGGATTTGTGTTTGTATGGAGTTTTAAGAGTGACTGAAGATTTCTGGAGAGATGCAGACATTCTGGTCTGGGTAAGCCATTGCTCCAGTTGAATAATGAAGTGTTGCATGTTTGTTCTCGCTACTTTAGTGTTAGGGTATTGTGATGTGATTGTATGGGCATCTGGATATGAAAGGGCCTTCATGTTGTGGTTTACTGGAGGTAATGGTACGTCATGGAAGAAGATATTGAAGGGGATTGGAGAAAGAACTGCTGCTTGTAGAACCCCTTGTGGAATTCAAGTGTTTTAGGGATGAAGCCATTGTGAGTGACTTGCATGGCAGGAAGATAGGTAACACATTTATAAATAAACAGTGTAGAGAAATGCTTCAGTATTCTGATTGTAATATTTTTCCAGTTAATATGTTAGTAACACATTTTCTTTCCTGATATTAAGTAACTTCCAACAGAAATGTTTCAAGATGCCACAGTCTCTAGGACTCTTAGGTGGGAAGCCCAACCATGCATCGTACTTTATTGGTTTTATGGGTAAGTTAGGAATATATACTTGTTAAAATATTTATGATCCTTAACTTGATGATGACATATCTACTAAGGAATGTGTATGTTGATGTTATTGTGTAAAACTTCTGTGGCAAATACAGTAGCTGTTTATCTTCTACTCAGTTATGGTTTTCAGTGGTTTTCATTTTAAGAAAATAAGTTCTCAGTGATACTCATGATAAAGATTTGATTTGATATTTGAAGAATTGTGTATATGTCTCTTTCATACCTACTTCTGTTTCTTACATTAGTGAGGTAGCATTAGGAACAGATGAAGAAAAGTCCTCATTCACTCACATCCATTCCCTGCTTGTCATGTGTGATGCACCATAACCAGAGCCTCATCCCTAGTCAGACCCCAAAGACCTTCCCTTGTTTTTTCCTTGCTGCTTCATGTTCCCTGGTTCAGTTCATTGACAAGACGTCCCCCCATGTACCACATTGCTTCATTTCACCCTGTTCTGTGCATGCCTTACACCTTCCTGCATGTTCAGTATCTAAGCATTCAAAGCCTTATTCACTCCATCCTTGCATCTCCAGTTCAGTCTATCTCTTTTTGTTCCCTCCATTTCTGACACATATACCCTCTTTGTTGTTGACCTTTCCTTGCTTGTTTTTCTCCATTTTTCCATACCATTTTAGTATGACCTCTTCAGCTCTTTCACCCAAACATACCTCTGCCTTACTCAAATAGCTCTGTTCACACCACATGCCCTCAGACATTTCATTTCTGATGCATTCACCCTCTTCCATGCATTCTCACCTGCAGACCATGCTTCGCATCCTTACAGCTCACTATCCTATCCAACATGCCCACATTTGCTGTTCTAGATACTGACCTCTCCATGTATCCCTTACTGCTTTCAAGACCTTTTCCCCTCTGCCATACTATGATTCACTTCAACTCCTATTGTTTCATTCATTTCCATGTCCTTACCCAGGCATCTAAAACTTATATACTTCCAAATTTTCTTCATTCAAACTTACACCCCAACTACCCTGTCTCTGTAGTGCTAAAGCTAATAATGCTGCTTTTATTCACATTTACTCCAGCTTTCTCCTTTTACACACTTTCCCAAGTTAAAAGCCATTTTTCATCTGTTTCTTACCTGAATCTGTCATCAGCAAACAATAACTGATGCCTCCCACAGACCCTCACCCCTGCCAGAATGTAGATCTGCTATACTTTCACCTACTTTTTTTTTCTTTATCTTCAAACATACCAACATTTGCCCTCCCAGGTAATGACCTCCCTTCCACATTCCTTATGTTCCTTATTGCCTCTAGGACTCAGCTCCCATTGTCCATTCATTACCATATTTGTTACCAGGTATCTAAGACACTTCTTTTCTTTCAAATTTCTCCATTCAAATGCACTTTCCACCTGTTTCTCCAGTGCTAAACCTAGTAACCATGATTTTGTTCACATTTATTCTCATCTTTCTTCATACACATGCACTCCCAAACTCAGAAAACAAGTATTGCAGTTTCTCATTTGAATCTGCCTCCAGCTTCATACCCTCAGCAAAAAATAACTGACTCACCTCTCAAGCACCTCCACTCCTGCCAGACTGCAGATCTATCCCTCTCACTAAAACCCTTGCATTGCCTTCTTTCACCATCCCATCTATCAACATATTGAACACTTATGGTTAAATCACACACCCCTTAAGCAGACCCATCTTCATCTGGAACCAATGACCTTCTTCTTTTGACAAAACTCCCTCTCGATGAATATGTAACACCTTCCACCAAGGATCTCTATCAGCCCCATCATATGTTTTCTCCAGATCGATAAATGCCACATACAGCTTTTGTGTCTCAAAGTATCCTTTGCCTCTCATGAAACCACATTCTTTTATCCCATTCTGATGCTTTGTGCATGCCATCCCTCTCTCAGTCACCACTCAACAAACTTATACATCTGTATTTCGAACATTATCCTTTATCAGCCCTGCATTTATACAGTAGTGCTCTACAGGCATTCCCACAATCATGAGGCACATGACCATGAGCCATATACACACTGAAAATCTTATCTAACCACCTAGCAATGAAGTCATGCCCTTTCTTAAGAAGTTCAACTGCAGTATCATTCTCCAGCTTATGCAGGGCTTTCACCATCTCAAATCTTTTCACCAGACCCCTAACCATGACTCACTTTGCTTACCCTCCCGACCCAAACACCCGCATTTGCCACCTTATCATCAAACATTCAACTGTCCTTCAAAGTACTTACTCCATCTCTTCTTCACCTCATTTCTGTCCGTTACCACTTCTTGTTTGCTCCCTTCGACACTGTTTCCATTTGTTTTAATGTTTTTCTCACATGGTTTTTTCCTTCCAAAACATTTTTTAATTCATCCTGAGGTTTGCTGATACTTACTCACCCCAGCTCTCATTTGCTTCTTTTTCAAGCCTTGCACATTCCTCTTGACCTCCTGTACCTTTCCCTTGTACATCTAATTACTATAACTCCTTTCCTGTAAGTTACACCCATACACTTTACATTTCCTACTCATAAGCAACTTAATTTTGTCATCCCACCATTCACTACCCTTCTCACATGTACATATGCCACGCACTTCTTTTGTACATGTCAGCACTGCTTCCCTGAATGCCTCCCATTCCTCAGCTCCCAAGTTTTTCCATTCTACAGCCAATCTCTTTTTGTTTATTTTCTTTCAAGACTTGTTTTGAAGCTCGCTCACTTTCACCACCCTTTTCTCACCCATATCATTTCTTTTCTGAAAGCCTTTACAAGTCTTCACCCTTGACTACACAAAGTAATGATCAGATAGCCCACCAGCTGCCCCTCTAAGTACATTCACATTTCCAAGTGTGTCTCTTTTGCACCTTTATCAGTTTGTATATACTCTAGTAATGCCACGTATAATCTCTCCTGCTCACTTGTGTATACTTATGTATGTCCCTCTTTTAAAACTGGCTATTCCTAGTCACCAATCGTTTTTCAGCACACAACTCCACAAGCTGTTAAAGTATTTCATTTCCAACACATCCACCCTTCTTTGTACTTTTCTTTAGTCGAAGGCCCATGCCTTGCATCCATACAACACTGTACCATCAGACATATCCATCTTTGCTTATATAGAAAGTGACCTCTCTTTCCATATACTCCTCAGTGTTATCTGGACCTTAACCATCTCTCCCACCTTATGGCTTACTTCAGCTTCCATGGTTCCATTCTCTGCCATATCTGTTTACAGATATCCAAATCACTCCATTCAAGCTCACACTTCAACAAGTCTGTCTCGCCTCCATACTGAATTAGATATTACATTTATTCACACTAATCATTAATTTTCTCCTTTCATGCACTTTCATTGACAAAGACATCACCTTTTGCAATTTCTCTCTTGATTCTGCCACCAGGGCCATGTGATCAGCAAACAGCAACTGACTCATATCCAAGAGTCCCCCACATCCAGCAGAGAGCAGACCTCCCTCTCTCTCCAACAGTCATGCAGTCACCTCCTTCACCACCCCATCCATAAACAGATGAAACAGCTGTGATGACATCAAACACCCTTGATACAAAACCACCTTCACAAGGAACCAGGAACCTTCCTCTCTTCCAGCTCACATATTCCCTGTTCTGCTTCTAATAGTTTTCCTCCATACCATGTAGTAGTAACACTTTCCATGTTGCCTCTCACTCAGTCCTATTGTACATCCTTACCAGTTCCATAAATACCACATATAAATCCATCTGTTTTTCTAAGTATTTCTCATATAGCTTCTTCAAAGCAAGCTCCTGATCCACACATACTGTTCTCCTAAAACCACATTGTTCCTCCCTAATCTGATGCTCTGTGCATGCCACCACCCTGTCAGTCACCACTTTCTTATATAAGTCACTTGGTATACTCAACAAACTTATACTTCAATAATTAGAACATTCACTTTTGCTCCCCTTGCCTTTATAGTGGCACTATGCAAGCAAACTGCCATTCCTCAGGCACTTGACCATGAGCCATATGTACAATGAAAATCCTAACTAACTATTAATTGTCATAGTCACTCCCTTTCTTAAATTCAACTGCAGTCTCATCCACTCTTTCCACCTCGCCAAATATTGTAGCATGTATCTCCATGTACACTTTAAACAGTCCTTCAGAGTACTTCATCACTTTGCTTCACCTCTTTCTGTAATCACTTTCCCCATCTGACCCCTTCACTGGTGCTTGAGTTTGTTTTCTTGACCTTCTAATATTATTAATCGCCTTCCAAAACATTTTCTTATTCTGCCTGAAGTTTGTGATACTCACTTGCTCCAACTCCCATTTCCTCTCTTTATCAGGCCTTCTAACTTCCTCTTGAACTCTTGCATCTTCCCCTTGTACATCTGTGAGTCATTTGCACTCATTCTCTTCAAATAACACCATGCACCTCTCTTTTCCCTTACATTAGCATCTTAACTTCCGTATTCCACCACTTTCTTTCTTTTTCAGTTGTGGATCCAAACTTTCATTAGTTTTAACAATATTACAGGTGATGAGCTGGTGTACCTTGATCCCCATACAACACAGGAGGCTGGAAGTATAGGCAAAAAACTTACTGAGGAGGAAGTTGAGTTAGACAAATCTTACCATTGCTCATATGCACATCGTATGCCCTTTGACCATTTGGATCCATCACTTGCTTTGGTAAGTACAGGTTGAGTTTCTGGAGAGATTTTTTTATCCAAATGATGATAACATTTGAGTGTATTTTAGAATGAAACCAAAACTCACAAAGATATGTAGATATTGTTTTCTTTAATTGCATATGCAGGCTCTCCTCTCCTCATAAAGAAATTGGTATATAAGTGCTAAAGTAACACTTGTTTTTGCCATGCATTCAGTATTGGTTGCAGGTATATGGTGAATGATGCACTTTTTGTGAATTAAAAGAACCAAACAGTAGTGATCTTAACACATTTGACTATACTTCTTAGAGAAGTGATTAGTCAGAGTTGTTTAACCAAGTCCATGTTGATTACAGTTGCTTGCATTTTTGTGCCGCCTAGATGGTCCTCATCAAAAACATTGTGGGAATATCTCTCATTTGTTAGGATTGTGAGAGATGCCAAGGATTCCTTCAGAGCTACATAGTAAACAGTGGGGGTTGCTGGAAAATTCTTCACTTCTCATTTAGCAAGAGAGTCTGTGCAGAAGTTGCTTGTAGTAACAGTCATACACATAGTTCATGAAACTTAATAGTCGTTAAGAAAGTGTGCTAAAAATTTCTGAAGTTTATAGCAGATGTATGGGACCAGATTAGGTGTAATCCCTGACGAATAGAATCCTTCACATGGTATTGAACACTCCTAGACTTGCAAGGAACTTGTTGCA
Source organism: Panulirus versicolor (assembly GCA_032361705.1). Taxonomy (NCBI): domain Eukaryota; kingdom Metazoa; phylum Arthropoda; class Malacostraca; order Decapoda; family Palinuridae; genus Panulirus; species Panulirus versicolor. The sequence continues at coordinate 16,385 of JAUUDZ010099248.1, forward strand.
AGTTAGATAGTGATGAAGTATGGCAACTATTGGTATGCTCTTTCTCTCAGTGAATAGTGCTTGTGTGATTTAATCTGTAAACTGGTCTTGTTATCCTGTTCCATAAGCTGTTTATAGTGTTTGCAATGTGAAATCTGTCTTTCTTTCATTTTACATATCCATACAGAATCTTACTTTCAATTTTTAAACCTTGTGCTTCTTAAAAGAGCAGAATTCCAGTAATTTTGCTGTGGTGAAATATGTTGTGAAGAGCAATAATCAATAACCTCGCATAATTTGCTAGTTGTTACAACCACTTTTCATGCTTTGTCATTTAAGTTTTATAGTGTGTTTATAGTTGCATGCATCAGTTTGGTGTGCAGTTGTGGTAGATAGAATTTTATATACTGTTAAGGAAAGTATTGTACATTCATTGATCATTGACAGTGCTGCTGGTGGCAGATTTGAGTAAAAAACTGCAGAAGTTGTTATCTGAGTTTAGGAGAGTGTGTGAAAGGAGGGAGTTGGGGCAAATGTGAATATAAGCAATGTTTATTAGGTACAGCAGTGCAAAGAGGGGGTTAGCGGGGATCCAGGTTTAGATAGAGAAAAATTGGAGAAAGTGAAGTTTTTAGAGGCCTGAGAATGGACATGGCAGCAAATGGAACAACAGAAGCTAAGGTGAGTCATAGGGTGGTGTGGGGGTGAAGGTTCTGGGAGCATTGAAGAATGTGTGGAAATAGAGGTTATTTTAGAGCAAAAATGGTTATGTTCAAAAGCAAAAGTATGATAGTTGATTGGATATGAAGCATGGACTTTCGTTAAGGATGTGCTGAGGAAGATGGTTGTGTTGGTTCTAAGAAGAATGTGATTAAGAGAGCTGAAGAAGGTGTGTTGAAGTGGTTTGGACATATGGAGAGAATGACTGAGGAGAGGTTGACAAATAAGATATATGTGTCAAAGTGGATGAGACGAGAAGGAAGAGATCAAATTTGAGATGGAAATATATATATTATATTATCTCTGGGGATAGTAGAGAAAGAATACCTCCCACATATTCCCTGCGTGTCGTAGAATGCAACTGGGGGGGTTGGAAACCCTCCCCTCCTTGTATCTCAATTTCTTAAAAGGGAAACAGAAATTGGGAGATGGAAATATGAAGTAAAAATGATTTTTAGTGGTTGAGGCCTAATTTTGCAGGAGGATGAAAGGCATGCATGGAATAGAGTGAATTGCAGCGATGCAATATACAGGGGGTGATATGCTGTCAATGGACTGCATTAGGGCTCATAAAGCAAGCGAGGGAAACCACAGAAAAGTCTGTGGAGCGTGGTTCTTTGTTGGAGGATGTGGTTTTGCTGCATTACACATGACAAGTAGAGAATGGTTGTGAGAAAATGGGGCTTTTCTTCATCTGTTTCTGGTACTTCCTCACTAATTCAGGAAATGGGAAACAAATATGAAAGAAAAGATGTTAATGTGCTGATAGGGGCAGCTGATGGGATGTTTGATCACTGTCTTGTGGAGGCAAAGTTGAAGATCTGTAGAAGTTTTCAAAAAAGAAGAAAGAATGTTGGGAGAAGAGAGTGGTGAGAGTAAGTGAGCTTGGAAAGGAGACTTGTATGAGAAGATACCAGGAGATTGAGTATAGAATGGCAAAAAGTGAGAGCAAATTATGTAAGGGGAGTGGGTGAGGAATGGGATGCATTTAGGGAAGCATTGATAGCATGCACCAAAGATGCATGTGGCATGAGAAAGGTGGGAAGTGGGGAGATTAGAAAGGGTAGTGAGTGGTAGGATGACGTAAAGTTGTTAACGAAAGAGAAAAGATAGGCATTTGGTCGATACTTGCAAGGAAGGAGTGCAGATGACTGGGAGATGTATAAGAGAAAGTGGCAGGAGGTCAAGAGGAAGGTGCAAAGGTTGAAAAAGAGGGCGAATGAGAGTTGGGTTGAGAGAGTATCATTAAACTTTAGGGAGAATGAAGGTATGTTTTGGAGGGAGGTAAATGATGTACATAAGATAAGAGATCAAATGGGAACATCGGTGAAGAGGGCAAGGAGGGAAGTGATGACAGGTAGTGATGAAGTGAAAAGGAGATGGAGTGAGTATTTTGTAGGTTTGTTGAGTGTGTTTGATGATAAAGTGGCAGATGTAGGATGTTTTGGTCTGGGTGGTATCCGAAGTGAGAGGGTCAGGGAGAATGGTTTGGTTAAGGGAGAAGAGGTGGTGAAAGCCTTACAGAAGATGAAATCCAGCAAGGCGGCGGATTTGGATGGTATTGTAGTTGAATTAATTAAGAAAAGGGGTGAATGTGTTGTTGAATGGTTGTAAGGATATTCATTGTATGTATGGCTCATGGTCAAGTTCCTGAGGATTGGCAGAATGCATGTATAGTCCCATTGTACAAAGCCAGAGGGGATGAAGGTGAGTGTTCAAACTAGAGGCATACATTTGTTAAGTATTCCTGGAAAATTGTTTGGGAGGTTATTGATTCAGAGGGTGAAGGCATGTGCAGAGCATCAGATTGGGAAGGAGCAGTGTGGTTTCTGAAGTAGTAGAGGATGTGTGGATCAGGTGTTTGCTTTGAAGAATGTGTGAGAAATACTTAGAAAAACAGATGTATGTAATATTTATGGATCTGAAGAAGGCATATGATAGGGTTGATAGAGATGCTCTGTGGAAGGTTTTAAGAGTATATGGTTTGGGAGGTAAGGTGCTAGAAGCAGTGGAAAGTTTTTACCAAGGATGTAAGGCATGTGTACGAGTAGGAAGAGAGAAGAATGATTGGTTCCCAGTGAAGATTGGTCTGTGGCAGGGGTGAGTGATGTCCCCATGATTGTTTAATTTGTTTATGGATGGGGTGGTTAAGGAGGTAAATGCAAGTTTTGGAGAGACGGACAAGTATGCAGTCTGTTGGGGATGAGAGGGCCTAGGAAGTGAGTCAGTTGTTGTTTGCTGATGCTACAGCTCTAGTGGCTGATTCAAGTGAGAAACTGCAGAAAATGGTGACTGAGTTTGGAAATGTGTGTGAATGGGGAAAGTTGAGAGAAAATGTGAATAAGATCAAGGTTATTAGGTTCAGTAGGGTTGAGGGACAAGTACATTGGAATGTAAATTTGAATGGAGAAAAATTGGAGGAAGTGAAGTGTTGTAGATATCTGGGAGTGGACTTAGCAGTGAATGGAACCAAGGAAGTGGAAGTGTGTCACAGGGTGGGGGAGGAGGCAAAGGTTCTGGGAGTGTTGAAGAATGTGTGGAAGGAGAGAACATTATCTTGGAGTGCAAATATGGGTATGTTTGAAGGAATAGTAATTCCAACAATATTATATGGTT
>JAUUDZ010099359.1:0-19695 GCA_032361705.1 Panulirus versicolor
CTCACACCACATATTGTCCTCAAACATCTCATTTTCAGCACATCCACCCTCCTCCACACAACTCTATCTATAGCCCATGCCTTGCAACCATGCCTCCAACATTGTTGGAACCACTATTCCTTCAAACACACCCATTTTTGCTTTCCAAGATAACATTCTCGACTTCCACACATTTTTCAAAAAAAATATATTCAATTAAAACCTGTGGTTTTGTTGTTATGAATATATGCAGCTAAGTTAGCTCTACTTGCCTTAATATCTCAACTGAAGAAGTACCAAAGGAAATACAACAAAAGATGGCTCTCTTTGACTGAGTGATGATTCTTTCTAGTGCTTCATCCATCTACACCTCTATTAGAACTATGCCATCCATTTCTACTTTTTCCACTTTTCACATTCCTGTCCTACTTCCATCTCGTGAAATGTTTTTCTTGTGTATTCTGATTACTTAGATAAAAGACTATGCTTCTTTTTTCAGTTCATTACAGCATTCATCTTGTTTGCTCTATGATTATGCAGCAAAGTGACATTTGAAGAATCTCCCAAGAAAAAGTCTATAACATTATAAATATTCCCATTTGCTTGCTTGAATCAAGCATGCATAATTCTTGTTTCTCTCTGCTCTAAGTATCCCTAAGATCTGCTTCTAATCATTTCACTTACAAACTTTTCCACTAACAATTATTCTTTAACCATGTGCATATTCCTTCAATATTCATTCAACTTTTAATCATTTCACTAACAAACTTTTCCACTAATAGATATTCTTATATTATATGCATATCCCCTCAATAATCAGTCATCAATGTCATTAAGTCTTAACTTCCCAATTCTATAAATTTCTATTACTTACATGTTCTGCCTTTATACCCTCCCAAAGCACTATATTCAAATAGAGAAAAAAAATCTGGAGATAGCATTTCATCAGAAGTGGGTTGGGCCCTCCAAAGATTGATAGGTTATCAAAGTCACTAGCCCCAAAATGACCCAATATCATAATCCCTGTAGAACAAAAAAATCTTGGTGAAAGGGAAGAGATGAATTTAACCCACTACTTTCAATCTATCTTTTTACATGACAGCTAGAGTGCAGTGTAAACAATGAAGCCATTCTTCATCTGTTCCTGTAGCTACCTTACAATGTGGGTAACAATGTACTTGCAAGGAAAACAAAACCACAGGACCCCTTTAATAGGGTAACTGTAGTTTCAAGAATGTACTCCAAACAGGAGCGGAGAAATAACAGACTACTTTGAAGTGAGAACTTTCTCAAAGAGACTGTACTTAACAATGACAGAAGCAACAACTCACCAAAACAATGCCACTCCCACTAGAATAGTCAAAGTCACTTTCATCAACAGTCTGTGCTTTATCAGAGTTTTTACTGTGGGAGGAAGTGGATGTCTTGATTTCACATATTGTGGAATCCATGCTTTTTGTGTTTTGTATACGACGAAGCTCATTTCTCAAGTGGGTCACCTGAATAAAGAGATGATATGTGTATAAACAAATGCAATGCAATTGAAAATATACAGAATGTACATACTAAACAAAACAGTATCTAATTACTCTCTTGAAAAAAGTGGGAAAAAGGCTCTAGAGCTTTGAGTAGTTTAGTTGTTTAAGGAAACCAAGATACCCATCATCTGAGACGCCTCACATTTACCCAGCAAGCTCAAACCAGTTGATAATACTCTCAAAATAGTATGACAACCACCTGGAAGTTGCCAAACTAACATTTGAAACAATTATCAGAGAAATATTCCTCCCCCTTCACTGCTGCCAAACACGAACTTCATTCTGAGGCACACCATGACAGAAACCATCAAGAGGGAAGGGGGAATGGAATAGCCTAGTCACACTATATCTTCGGATAAAGTATACTTTTTTATGTACAAAGTTTACTTTTTCTGGAAGATATTCTAACCAGTCATTTACCTGATGTCGGGTTATAGCAAGGGCAATGCCAGTACTGACAAGGTTCTCTCATCAGCAGCTGTACACATCTGTGTATAAGTGTTTTTATGTACATCATCTTCCTCAAGATTAAAGCTTTTGGCTCCGTGATATTAAAGCAAACTCCCTGTGAAGGGATTCCCTCTCAGAATGACCTTTCAAGAAAAAAAAAATCTTAAAATATACTTCAACCATATAGTACAGCAAGATTTTTGCATACATTATACATAACAGCTTGAGATTTCACATGCACAAATGAGGCCATTGTTTATTTGTTCCTGATGCTATCTTGCTAAAGAAGGTAGGCAATTATGTATAGAAGAAACTGTATGACAAAGAATCTTATCTCTGAGTATGGTTAAGGGTGTGTGTGTGAACAGAAGAGAACAGCAAATGTGAATGAAAGCAAAGTTATAGGTTTAGCAGTGAAAAGACACGTTAATTTGGGTGAGAATTTGGATGGAGAAAACTCGGAGGAAGTAAAGTGTTGTAGATACCTGGTAGAGGACATAGAAGTGAAAGGAACCATGAGAGAAGAAATACATCCCAGGAACATTGAAAAATGTGTGGAAAGTGGGTCTACTATTTGGGAGGAAAAAGATCAGCATGTTTGAAGGTATAAGAGTCCCACTGGCATTATATGGATACAAGGTATGGGCTATAGATGAGAAGGTATGGAGGAGGGTAAAGATGTTGTATGAGAGAGGTGTGATTATAAGAAGGAGTATGTATGAGAGCTGAAGAGGGTGTGTCGCATTGGTTTGTACATATGAGAGAATAAGCGAAGAGAGGCTCACAAAGAGGAATATATGTATTAGACAATAAGGAGGAGACTGAATTGGAGATGGAAGGATACAAATGCATGAAAAATGAATTCAACTAGCAACAGACCTCTGAGTCCTAACAAGGCTGTGTGTTAGTGGAAAAGAACAGAAACTTGTGGATTAGTGTGGTGGGGTTTGAGTGCTTAGGGCTTTAACATGCAAGAGGGTGCAATGCATGCACAGGAAGGAGTGAATTGGAGTGATGTGGTATACAGGGGCAAGATGCTGTCAATGGACTGAACCAGGGCATGTGAAGTATCTAGGAGAAACTCTGAAAAGGTCTGCAGGCCTAACAATGCAAGTGTTGCTGTTAATTGAAAACCATTTAACCTGTAAAGGCATAAATTTTTGCAATCATAAAACCTTTTGGATCAAATCTCCAGTAAAAGGAGATTTACATTATGGAAAAGATCACAAAAAAACTTCATAGAAATTTTGCAAAAAGTACTTTTATGGTAGCACAACAATGGATGAAAGGAAAAGGCTAAATGATGAAATTCTGAATGCTACCCATACAGATTAAAAATCTGTGTGATGGAGAAAGTTCAAGAGATGAGACGCTACAAATGTAGCACCGCTGGACATACAGGTAATTACTGTTGGCTGAGAGTTTAAAACCATGCCAACCAAATCTTCTTATAGAAAGTTGTTTACAATACTGCTCATAAAGGGATGAAATTACAGAACCTTTTTAAAGAGCAGAGCAGAAACTTTAAACCAGCTTTCATAATCTAAGATATCCAAACCTGACCAGGCATCTTGTGTCAGTCCCTTTATTTACCAAGACAAACACTAAACCTTAGGAGGAAAGTGTAGGCAAGTCCAGTTAACCTTTGACATTGTTTAACACAAGACATTATAAGGCTAGATTTCCAGACTGGTATCACAGAAGTTCTATATAAGTTAACTGATAACTATTTTACTGAAAGAAAGCATACAGCACATTATAGGAAAAGATAGTACTGTACTTACAATTCATAATACGGAAAACAAATAAAAGGCAATGATACTCATCTGATATTTCTGTAGGGCAGAAAGAATTAAAAAAAAAAAAAGGCAAGCTGACATCAATCAAAAGATGACAGGTCTTAACTGTGCCAGCAAAGGAAGTTTACATAAATGTAAGTGAGAAGTAGCCTAACTTCAGTTCTCCTCTACACCATGATGTCAAAAGCTTGGACAGGTTGATGCAAGTTTTTTGAGACCGCATAAATGAATCTACTGGCCTCAAGTTTGACGATGGTCAAAGCAGGTAATCCCCATGGATATATCATTTGTATGGTAAAATATGTATGTGCTCTCTCAGATGCTCTTAGGATTCTGTTGAATTGTGAGAAAAGGGGTAAAGGGAAAGAATCATTAAAAACATTATGTACCATGTAAGCCAAGGGCATAAGATATAGAAGTAAATCAACGATATGGATAAAAGTTTATCTTAAATTGATCAACTTAAATGACTGTTCCAGCAAGAGAAAAAATATAATTATTATTTCTAGAGAATCTAGACAAGTTCAAGGAAACTGGATAGGACTGTCTGTGAAACCAAAGGAGCACAGATATGAAAACAGGGATCTGTATATGGTGGATGGTATACAAGTTTGAGAGAGATGATTGAAAACTCTCTCTTAGTGCCACAGTATCTTGCACAACAATGTAGGATTATGAAATAATGCATTTAAGGCTATAAAGAAAGATTGTAGCATTTCAAATTGAGGGGTTTTAAGAGAACAAGCATGGATGTTTTACATGGTATATTAATAACCTTCTGATTGGCTAAGTTCAGCTCTTTCCTTAATGTTACCACTTGCTTTTCAGCTGGAGCATTAAGGGCACGTAACCTCAATCGTAGCTCATTATTCTCACGTTCTGCCACAACCAGTCTGTCTCTCATGTTACTTGAATCTTCACCTGCCATAAAACATGAATGGTATTATTAAAGGAAAAGGCATATCTTTACAATTAGCATCTATTGCTATGTTTTATAACATAAAAACTTATGTAAGTAATCAGTCGTCTCTTAAACATATGAGAAAACAAAGACACATGGGTTGTGACTATACAAGTTTTGATACTAAAGAGAACTTTCACATACAGGATACTGTGGTGAGCAGTGCCAGAAAGCAAATCTATCAAAAGTTGAAAGGGAATGACATGAAAGGTACCTTCTAAACTATTCCTCACAACTCATATGCAAAACATTTATAAGACATTGCAACATTTGAAATCACATAAAAATGAATTACTGAGAGCCTTCAAGGAAGCAGAAATTGCATCATTCCAGTGCATTATAAAAAATTCAGCTGTGCCTATGTTAAAACTGTTCACTTCCAGGATGCACTAACAGGAAAAATTTGCTAGAAAGGTAAAAACTGACATGAGGGTGGCAATGCTGTGCTGTGAAAATTTCAGAAACCTATACTAAACCATATGACATTCAGAGTGAAAATAAATAGTTTCAAAATAGAGGCTGAATGGACAGATGGCTGAATGGGCCAAACCCATTCATCTATGGAGCCTGACTGTGGATAAGGGGACTTAAGTTGTAGTCCATTGTACATGAGGCTGTTGTTTGTTCCTTGCACTAACTCACAATGTGGGAAAAAACCTTTTTGTCTTGTTTTCCTGGCACTTCCTTGCTGAAGCAGGGGGTAGCTATGCTGTTTCCTGTAGGGCAGGGTAGTGCCAAGAATGGATGAAGGCAAGCAAGTATGAATATGTACATGTGTATATATGTATATGTCTTGGTACACGTATGTATATGTTGATATGTATATGTGTGTGTACAGGCATTTATGTATATAAATATGAGTGGATGGGCCATTCCTCATCTGTTTCCTAATGCTACCTCGCTGATGCAAGAAACAGCAATTAAGTACAATAAAAAAGAACAATAATATAATATGTGTATACGAATGGATGGGCTGTTCTTTGTCTGTTTCCTGGTGCTACCTCGCTGATGCAGGAAACGGCGATCAGGTATACTAAGATAGATAAAATATATATATATATACAAATTGACAGACAGTTATAAATTACTGTACATAATGTACTAGATTACGCACCACTCACTGACATGTCTGTTGCCTTTGTCTCAGCAGCCTTCCTCAGGGTTAAGTTTTCTTCTTGTAGTTCCCTATATTTCCTTTGAGTTTCAGACAGTTTTTCAGTTTTGGATATTGCACCTGTCTCTTCTTCCACCATGTCTTTGAGAACTTTCTCTTCCCTCTGTAGTCTATTGAAGTCTCTCTCCACACTGTCATAATCAGAGCAGCCAAGTTCCTGCATGCTCTCACCAGTATGCTTTCGTTGTGACTCCTCACCAGATAGCACTGTTCCCTGGGATTGCCCAAAGACTTCCAGTTTTGATTTCACATTTCTACCTTTTTCAGGAAACTCTGTACAAATTTCTCTTTGGCCATGTTTCATTTTTCCAAGAGCAGGAGTCTTTGGTTTCCTACCTATTCCAGTGAGGTTCAGATTAGAGGCGTATGAAGAACAATTCATCACTGTACTTGGAAGTGCACTCACTCCCACAAGCATCCCTTCATGTTCCTTCTTATTTTCTTGAGGCAAAAACTCTTCTTTTGCAATCTGTACCTTAAGGTCTTCACATTCCTTAAATAACCTGGTGTACTCTATCTTCCACTTGCTATGTTCCGCTGCTAGGTCCTCAAAGTTCTTTTTGCTAGTTTCTAATTCACGATTCAAATGTGTTACATTTTGCATTAATTCATCAATCCTTTCCAAAGCAGCTCTCTCATCACCTGCTACTTGCCTGAAGGTCTTTAGTCTATTTTGGTACTCCTCAATTTGCTTCTCTAATGCCCCTTTCTCTTCTTGAAAAACAAGTTTAAACTTATCATGGTCACCTAATCTCTGTAGGAGAGAATTAACAGTGTCACTGCTCACTTTCAATTCTTCTTCTAATGTTTTTCTACTTTGATCTAGATCTTCCATTCTTTCATTCAGTTTTTCATTAGCCTCTTCAAGTTGAAGAGCTTTCAATTTTGCAGCAGCCAATTCTTGTTCCAAGGACATTTTCTCTTGCAATAAACTTTCAAGCTCTTTTTCACTTCCCTCATACTGCTTGCTGGTTTCACATGCTGCAAGATTGAAATCACCCAAAACTGTTTCTCCCTGTCTGGACAATTCCATAAGTTTTGTTTTAGTCTCTGAGAGTTCCTTCTCAGTGCTCTCTAGCTTTTCTGTTATACAAGTATACTGTACACCATAATTTTGACCCTGTTTCCTATAGTAATCTACTATTTTATCCATCTCTGCATTTAATTCAGCACATTCTTGCTCTCTCTTAGCTAATTCTCCTTGCTTAACTAATAACTCTTCCTTCAGAGACTTCATTGTCTTTCGAAGTTCATTATTTTCTTCAAATGTGTGGTTTCTCATAAACTGGCTAAGTGGTACCAAGTCATCCTCACAAGATTCTGCAAATTTCAACTTTGTCTTTGCAAGTTCAGTTTCAACCTTCTTTAACTTATAGGTTAATGCTTCATATTCTTTGGCCATCAAAAGACTCTCCCTCTTGTAATGACTTATCATACCATTCATTTTAGCTTCTGATTGGGAACATTCTTCTTCCATTTTAGTTAAGGCTATTGTCTTCTCTTGCAAGTCTTGTTCAAGCTTATAAAGTTTTTCCAAAACAACACTCAATTCTTTTTCTGTTTGAAACAACTTAGAGTTAAGTTCCTGTTTTTCTTTATCATGCTTTGAATCACTGTCTGCCTGCAAGGCCATAAGTTTGTTCTCAGACAAGGCCAGTTTCTCCTGTAGGCTCTCTAGCTGTCTCGAGTCTCTCCTATACTTCGTCATTTCTCTTTCTAAAGCCATGCATTTCATCCTCAATTCTTCAGTACCATCATAACTGTGTACTATCCCCTCATTTGTCTCCTGAAAAGACTTGCCTGGTTCCTCAAACTTAGTGACTTTAACTGTTTTACTCTTTGTCTCAAATAAAGCATTTTCTGCTTGTTCTTTCCCCAAAATCCTAGCATTATATTTGGCCAAATTACTTTGCATTTGCTCATCTTTTTCAATCATTTCAGACTCATGTTTTTCAGTTTGCTTTATTGACTGATAAGCTTGCTGTGTACCGATTTCTTCACAGGACTTACCAACAAAAAGTTCCCTTAGTTTTGTATTTTCTGACTGCAAGATTGAAATTCTCTGGGACAATTCTGCTTCTGTAGATCTTAAAGACAAACTCACATTATTAAGATTTTCCTGAATATTTTCAAATTCTAACTTAAGACAGTCATGTTCTGCAGTCATTTTCTCTAGTAAACTAGTTTTTTCCTGCAACTGATAAGCTATGTCATCGAGTTTTTCACTGACATTTTTATGCTCTTCTTCAACATGCAATAATTTTGCACCAAGTTCCTGTTTTTCACTTATGTGCCTTGTTATCTCTTCACTATGTTCATTAATCTTCCCATTAAGTTCAGTTTGCAAGGTCACTAGTTTCCCCTCAGCAGTAGCCAGTTTATTTGGCAAGTTCTGCAACTCACTTAACTCTCTCCCATACTTAATCATTTCTTCCTCTAATGTCATAAATTTCTTCATTTTGTCTTCTATGTCTTCATACTTCTGTGTCGTCTCAAATGTCTTGGTGAATTCAGCAGAGTTATTCCCTACCTCAGTCTTAAGTAAAAGAATTTGTTCATCCTTTTCAGACATTTCAGTTTCATATTTTTCAATAACACCAACTAACTTTTCCATCTCTTGACTGCTTAATTCTTGCTGAGCAATCAAATCTATCTCTTTCAATCTCAGAACATCAATATCTTCTTGCAGCCTCTGATGTTTTGATTCCAGCAAGGAAAATGCATTTTTTCTTTGGACAATCTCAGCTTCTTTTATTTCTAAGCTTTCACTGATACATCTAAAATTCCTTTCCAGATCTTCTAATTTCAATTTCAGGGTATTACATTCACTTGTTAATCTCTCTATTTCTTCTTCATGATTCTTGATGACAAGAGCCATATTTTTCCTGTCAGTACAAACTTCTTCATAAAGCTTTGTTGAGTGTTCTATTTCCCCTTGAAAATCATGCACCCTGCTTGACATCAGTGCTTCTATACGACATAAAGATTCCTGATGATCTTTCTCCCTATCATCCAGGGCCTGCTGCACTTCTTTTATATCACTCTCCTGCCGCTTTATCTTTATGTCTTTAGCCTCAACTGCTGACCTCATACAGACAATCTCCTCATTCCTATCTTTTATCAAATCTTCCAGGTTAGTAATTACCTCTTCCTTTTTACTCAGGTTTTCAATGAGGGAGGATATCTCTTTACTTTGTTCAGAAGACATGAAATCTAGTTTCTCTTCCTTCTTAGTGAGCATGATCTTCATATTATCTATTGTCTGTCTCAGATGGTCACAATCTTTTATTTTGCTTGAATGCTCAACTCTGAGTTGCTCCAATTCATCCAGTTTCTGGTCTATGATAAGCCGATCTAAATTCTCAGAGATTAAAGTATTGTTTGCTGTCCCTGAAACATTAATGGTTTTACTTAATTCTCCCTTCAGGTTATTGTCTAATTGTTTATGCACCTCTTCTGAATCACACAAATTTTTTTGTTCACAAGACTTACTTAATGCTTTTACATCCTTTGTTTGGCCGTTATGTTGTTCTTCATGGCTGGTTCCTGTATTCTTTATATCATGGATCCTGTTTTCATACTCCATCTTCAAAAGTTCTAATTCTTTCTGCAGTTGTAAACTGTTTTCTTCCAGAACAGAATACTCCTCACTCTTTTTAATAAAATTCAACTGTAAATCATTTACCATGGTTTGGAGATTACTGTGTTCTGTCTTAACATTCTGATGCTCAATTTCCTTGTCAGCCAGTGTCTTTCTCATCTCCCCCATCTCCATGACTATCATATTCATCTCCCTCTCTCTGTTTTCAAAGGACTCTTCCTTCTCACTGAAATTAGCTATTATCATTTCCAGTTCACTATCCTTTTCTGCAATTACATTTGCTAACTGTTCCTCAAAATACTTATGTTGACTCTCATTTTCTTTCTCAAGAATTTTAATCTTCTGTATGGCATTTTCCAGTTCCTTTTGCTTTTCTTTCAGCTCAACGAAAGGTATGGTGTTTTCCTTTAAACAGTCTTTATCCAGCTGATTATTTGCTGTAATTATACCTTCAGCTTCTAATTCCAATGTCTTCTCTTTAAATATATTCTCTAATTCATTTAATCCTAAAACAATCTCATTCATATCCCTAAGTTCAGTAGTGGTCTTGTGTGTCTTTCCCTGACTCTCCATACATTCTCTTTTATTAAGTAGCATTCCTCTTAAGGAAGCAATGGTATCTTTGGCATCCTCCAATTCTTTTGTCAAAAGACACTGCTTTTTGCCTTCAGAATGAGGCAGTAAGGATATCTCTCTTGCTTCTTCCAACTCTATTGTTCTATCTTGTAGTTTTTCCATCAGAATTTTAATTGTCTCAATATGTTTTTCCTTTTCTTTCTCTAGGAAAGATTCTGTTCTTGCCTCTGAGACACAGTTTTCTTTAAGCTTATTCAGCTCTCCTCTTAGTTTATCAAGTTTTTCTTTCAAAGCAACATTTTTCTTCTTTTCATGTTCTAGCTCTTCAGTGGTCTTTACTGGTTTCTTCATGATATCGGAAGAATATTTGGAACTAGAAATAATCTCAGGGCTAGGTAAAGACTCTATCTCCATGGAAAGCTGATCATTTTCCCTTTCCAAGTATTCTTTGATGTGAACAATGTCGCTGACTGATACACCAGCTTTCTCTAGTGATTTCTCATAATCCTTTTGGGTGAGCTTCAATTCCTCCTCTAGAACTGATTTCTCTTGCTTGAGATTTTCAATTTGCCATCGATTACAGTGTATTTCTTCCTCTAATATCATTTTGTCACTTAGCTTCTCCTGAAGCTTTTCCATTTCTAATTCCAAGGTATTTTTCTCTGCTAAAACTGAATGGAGTTCTTTCTCTAACTTGATAATCACATTCTGTGGTTCTTCAAATGTGTTTTGGTTCCATTTCTCCTCAGTTTCTCTTTTTCCTGTGAAGACATAGTTTTCTCTTCCCTGATCCAAACTGGTCTTCAGCTGCTTAACTTCATCATGCAGTAAACAATTTTCCTGGCTTAACAGCTCTAACTGGTGTTTCAACTGCTGGATCTCTTGACTGGAGGAATTTGGTAGATGACTGAGAACAGAAGTTTCAAATGTGTTATTACAAAGTGTTATATTCATGCCAACTTGGCGTAACTCATCAGCAAGAGACTGCTGAGGGGTTGCATATATCGATTCACTATCTTGATGATTTTCAATCTGTCTACCACATACTTCCTCCTCATCCGAGTTGTATACAAGTTTCTCTTTAAGAATGTCTACCCCCTTTGACCTTTGTAAATTTTCCTGAAGCTGATATACCTGAGCTGTTAGTGCTGCATTTTCACTTTTCAAATGTTCTAACTGCCATTTCATCTGCTTTATTTCCTGGGTTGGGGAGTCTGATACTTGACTTAGTACTGATGTTTCCGAGGGAGTTGTATTCATACCTGCTTGGTGCAACTCTAATGGAAGAGACTGAATTTCAGTAGACAGTTGAGGAGTCATACAGGCTACATCTATCTTGATGTCAGTATCATGACAACATCTGTCTTTCACAGCAGAATGATTTTCTTTAAATTCAGTCTCAAGTCTAGATTCAGTAGGACCATGTATTTCATCATGTACATCCTGCAATGCCTCTTCAGCATTTATGAAAGTGCCAGATTCAGATAAGGGAGTGGCATGTGCTGGGCATAATTGGCCAGATTTGCTTATGTTGAGTTGGTCGGAGTCCCAGGAATGAATAATATAATCTCCAAAGAAAGACTCCTGTAATTTCCATGTGACTAATTCTTCTTCTACCTCTGCAACTACCTGCAAAAAAAGATAAAGTATGTTCATTAAGTACTATCAGTACAATAAATCCTTATATATCAAATGAAATGCTAAACTGAACAGAACCAGTCTCCCTAAATAATCAGTATATTACTCCTTTGCACAATGTTTCTTCACTCTTCAACCTTATCCAGGGTTCTTCCTACTTCTACTTCCATATGATGAAGCTACATACTCCTTATTATCATTCTTTTTTCTATCATCCACATATGTTCAGAAAATTTCAGCACATTGTCTTCTTCACCTTTTCTCTTTTCCAAGGCTAACAAGTATTGTGAGAATAAAACATTATACCCATCCATAACAACAAGACCCTACCATTTGCCTACTGCACCACACCATTCACATATATATCAACCACCCCATCCATATACAGATTAAACAGCCATGGTGATATCACATGCCCTTCTGGCCAACCCACCTTCACCTGAACCACTCGCACTCCTCCTTTCTAATAGCACACAAGCTTTACTTTCTTGATAAAAACACCTCAGTGCTTCTAACCATTTTACTTCCACACCCTAAATTCAAAATACTTTTCCATCCTATCGTATGCTTTCCTTAGGTCCATAACTGCCTCAAAAATTCCCTCTCTTTCTGTGGGTATTTCTCTCAAATTCTTCTAAGCAAATGCCTGGTCCACTCATGAAGCCACATTGTTCCTTCCCAATCAAATGCTTAGTGCATGATACCACTCTCTCAATCACCACTCTCCCATACAATATTCCAGGTATTCTAAAAAGACTTACATCTCTGTAATCTAAGCAATCACTTCTGTCTCCCTTGACTTTACACAATAATGGAACTACAGGGCCAGTCTGCCAGCCCTCAGGAATCTTACCTTCAGCCATACATACACACTAACCAACCAACAACACTGTTATCCACCTTCATGAGTAATGCAACTGCAATTTCTACCACTCTTGACATGTTCCTTCTTACTCAAGAACTTCACCACCTCTTCTCCTTTCACCAGACCATTTGCCATGACTTTCTCCTTGTCCCTCCATGTCCCAAACATCCCACTTCTATCACCATATCACATGTCCCAAACATCCAACATCTACCATCAAATCATCTAACATTTTCAACAGTCTTTCAAAATATTCACTATCTCCTCTTCACTTCTTCCTTGCCTGTTACCTGTTACCACTTCCCCATCTACTCCCCTGGATAAATATTTACAAAGTGTGCCTGGGTTTAGAGGTTAGGCCTGCAAGACACAGCTTCCATCAGCATGCTTGACAAATGACTCAACTCAGCAGCTTACAGTCAACCTGAGCAGTAGGGGTAAGAGACCTCCAAGGACAACCTCAGGTAAACTCTCCTGTGCAGTAATCATTCTTTTACACAATCATCCTGCCTCAAGCCATATAAAGTCCTCATGCATTTCAATTACAACACATTCACCCTCTTTCTCTTGCATTCAAGGCCCAAAAATACTATATTTATCTATTCATCATACATAATCACTATCTCCCGCATCAGAGATAGCACCAGGAAACAGACAAAGAATGGTCCATCCACTCCCACGCATATATACATAAACGCCCATATACGCACATATACATTTCAACATATACATACAAATACATACACAGACATATACATATATAAATATGTACATATTCATACTTGCTTGCCTTCCTCCATTCCTGTCACTACCCTGTCCCATACGAAAGATTCTCATTATGTGATGGTATTCCTTAAGCCCACCAAAGATCTTAACTTACACCTCCCACAAACTTTTATATAGTGTGTTAAGGAAGATATTCACATCCATCTGCTCAGTCAAACATCTTATATTAGCTTCCATATTTTGCCAAGAAATCTTAAGTCATCTCCCATAATATTAAAGGTGGAACATTGCATCAAACATATTTTGCTGGTCAAAGGAAATAAATCCTCATGAACACACCTTATTTTAGGGATAAAACATTGGTTTAATAGTCCATAGAACAAGTACTCCCAGATTCTCAAAAGGCTATGTTGGTGAGAAACTGTAACAAAATATTAAATGGTTTGCTTGAAGAGAATTGTAAAACTTAAGAATCATCAAGAAGGTCCATCTCTTTATATCTTCTACATCAATTCCTTACAAAGCTAAAGTTGGACAATATGCTTGACTTTATCACTAATATTCTGTCGTGATAAGTATCTTAAATGGAAAAAAACCATCTTGGACCTACATTTTATTCCACTATTATAAATGAATCTTTGAAGATGCAAGTGTCTTATATTACATGTACTCCAAGTATCCATGAGTAACATGAATAATGTCTGAATTATATTTGATACCTGTGAATGATACAATCTCTCATGTGTAGTCTCTGCATTCAAAGTATCAAATTTCTGTTGTTGCTTTTGCTGAAATTGATCTTGTGCAACTAGTGCTTCCTGAAGACCTAAAAGCTGTTGCTTGATTATCTCTAGATCTTGAGGTTGCAAGAAAGGTTCATCCAGACAACTAATAGACCCTCTCCTTGGTGTAGAAGGCACTAATATAGATTCCTCCAAAACATGTAAGGTTTCTGATAGTTTACGAGAAACTTCCACAGAAGTAATGGTGGCCTCTCCTTTGGTTGCATTACCATGAAGTGGGCGTGGTACTGCAAAGACTCCTCCACATCCTGCTGCCTCCAACTTCTCATGAAGACAGTGCACCTAAAAAAAATGAATTACCAAATGGTACAACTATGAAAGGAAGATTATCTAACTATTCATAATCCTGCCTACAGGGAGACTAATTTGTTTTAACTACATACACATTTACATGGATATATCAAGTATACATAACCTTTCACTTCATACACACACTCTCAACACATGTCCAATGCGCTATCATGAAATGTAAGCATCTACGTTCATAAAAAACTTTTTAATTTCTTCCTTTTCACTCTAAGATGATTTGTTTATCAAGACTAAGGTTTACATTCATACCTTTAACATTATACAGAAATAAATATATTGCACATGAACAAGTCACTCCCCTGATATCCTCTTCTGAAATACCTATAGCAAGAGTAAAATCATTCATATCAAATGACACAAATAATATAAATCAAACTAAATCAGAATGAAAAATTATGTTCATAATTTCAGTTTCTTGTGACCTGGGGGACAAGATAATGACTATTCCAATCCTATGCACCAAGTTATATCATCGGCTGGAATGACAAACGTTTTTACAAATGGACTTGTTCATTCAAAAATCAGAAAGTGACTTCTGGGAAAAAAAAAAAAGAGCTCAAAGCTTGTTAACAGTGGTCAAATATCATAACAGAAAATAAATGAAGAACCAACTCACAAGGTTCAACTAAGTCCTTAGAAAAATCAATCTATGACCTTTTCTAAATTCATGAAGCACATTAAGCTACTCCATATCATAATGACTTTACAAATATGTTGCAAGAGCACAACTACTCAGTGACAATCACTGTTCCTTAAAAGTTTTGTGCAACTCAATAGATCCAAAACAGCAAGTCTTCATTCAATTAAAAGCTTCATTGAAAAGCTTTAGTTCTTAACTCTTAAATGGCTCTCCTTGTCATCTGACAACTGTGCAGAGGATGGCTGATTAAACATCCAAGCGATTTATTGCACCATTAGTAGCCTTAGCACATGAAGGTTTCTTTCATTACCAGGAAGTTGTAGGAAAATGTCTTCTCTCCTAAGCACCCTTGCGACCACCATTACAGGTGTACACCCATCAAGCTTCGTGTTGTACATACTGCAGTGATCCCATAGAAACTGTGTAGATTGTTGGATGACTTAAGTGATGAGTAGAAATACTATCACATGTATCAGTTGATGAGGGAAATGAAGAATAACTATGAGAAATATAAATAAATAAGACCTACAAAAGGAATTTAGCAGGATTATGTAAGAAGCAAGGAGGCCAACACCGCAACCCTTAGCTTGATCCCTTTACATGTGGAAGAAATTAAGAAACAATCGCACCTATATTTCTTCTTTATATAATTATGGTACAATTTTTTATTGTTTGCAACAGTCATTTTTTCATATAAAGGCAATCCTGCAAATGAAGACCTTAGAAGTATGTTTAACCCCACCAATATCAAGCTTCTTGAGGGCCCCCATCATCAATCAGCAGTAAGAGATTTAAAGAAAATCATTCATGTATCTTTGACAAGTCTCTGAGGATCCACTACAATGACTTTAACTGGAAAAAAGCAATGCTTCTGTAACATTATCACATTCTGGGATCTGTTCTACCTCCCAAGTTGTCATTGCAGCCTTTCCATAATGAACTGCAGCCTCCAGTAAAGCTGGTGTCTGAAGCACAGCTAAATCGTGTGCCAACTTCACTTCTAGGACAAACACTTCAGACAACTGTTTGGATAATTCATCCAGACACTTTCATCCATAGGCCTATGTACAAACCATATGAAAAAAACTCACCATGCGAAGTGATAACCTCAGCAGTGTTGAACTGTCTCAGTTTTTAGGATCAGGCCTCACCCATGTTGGATTGAGCTACAGATTAAGAGGACACACCTACAAGCTGTTGGGCCCTAATGAAGACTTTCTACTGCATTCCTGTTTCATAACTTGACCCATAAGTCCTTTGTATTGGTATATTCCTTTGCCTTTTACTGACCTACCAACCTAAAATGCTATACAAACATGTCTAAAACAAAGAAGTGAAGCATCGATCCTAGAAAAAAAAACATTCAGAGAAGTACCCTACATTATATGTTAAAGATCTTGAACATTGGATATCCTCATACAGATCAGGTTTGTGAGCTCACAAAGAGAGCAGAAGCACTGTTCAGCTGATGAATTTCAGATAATGACTTTTAAGGAATTCTGATATACCAATAGTAATCTCACAATCACTAATAAATAGCAACTCTTGGTTTGTTGATTCAACTCTCAAAACATAGCTTGTTTGTTGAATTTTGGTGTACTTTAGAGGAAAATTGTAACTATGGTTGTGATCACAATGAATGAATTAGATATGCTTGCCAACAACGAGGGACTAATCCAAACAAAGGGTATTTGGCACTTATTGTGGCAAATTGAAAACAATGGGTTACCAATCAAGGTGAGCTTGTTACTCAGCTTAATGATACCATAGGCTAAACTATCTCATTGGTCAAAATTTATACAGAGAAGCAAAAAATCAATAAAAATCAAATGAATACCTGTTCTATGCTGATTAACTATAAAACTAACAGTAAAACTGATCAACTAATGGAGAAGTCCTCACTTACCTCTTCCTGTAATGCCTGAATCTCATCAGTTCTCCCCTCAAGCTCTTTCTTATCCAGTTGAATTTGCAACTCATTAGCCGTTTCCCTAATATGGATATTGTCTGATCTGAGACTTTTCACTTCATCCTGAGCCTTAGATAGCTCACTCTCAAGGGATTCCACACAGGAAACTTGTGACTTAACTTCTGTCATTCTCTCCATCAGTGCTTCCATCTGGAGATTTTTCATAAGAATTTCACAAATAGGATCTATACTTTAACCCTTGATAAACAGTTAATAATTCAAGTCAAAAGATAGCTGGAGGAGAGAGAATATCATCACTTCATCTTTGAATTTCAGCACAACCATCCCACACTGAAAGGAGTTTATACATTCCTAAAAAGTTAACTGCTAAGTGAAATTCTGGTGAAACTTGTTCCTCATAAACTTCCATTACATAGGTGTATATATGTTAACAAAAAATGAATAAACTATGAACTTATAACATTTTGATAAAATTTTTCAAAATTACAATACCAGAAACTGACTATCCCTGCTTACTGCAAAGTTATGTGGAAAAAGAGTTTGTTGCTTTCAGTTATTATACTGGATGTGAAACATTGGTGTTTACAGTATTGGAAAGAAAAGGTAAAAACTGAGCAGCAGAAATAGATACCTTTCAAAGATAGCTGGAATTATGGGGCCAAAAAAATGCAAATGTAAGTAGTTTATGTGATGTGAAGAAGTCATCAGAATGATATACTAGTACTCTTATTTTCCTTAGAGCTTGGATAGGATGTACTAACTGAATCATTTATTCTTGTATGATGCAGATACTTTAACAAAAAACTTTTATTGGACCAAGAGCATAGATTAACTGGACTGAAAAACAGTAAAGATATTTTGAAAATTCATTTTCCCTAGATTATATGGAGTTTGGGAAAGTTTGGCAAGCTGCTAAAGATGGAGTGTGTGCTTTACTGTTGAGTCTATAATAGCTGAATATCATATATTGTATTTCAACGTACCAAGTCCCATACATTTTATTTGGCCATTCCATCATGAAAAATGACACACATTTTCATGCTAAAAAAAAAGGTAATACACTGAAGGGCAAAACAAGGAGATATACTATGCATGGTTTATGCTTTCTATAAAAAAAAAGGGCATTGGGGTAAAGAAAGAATGCATGTTAAATAGTAACAGATAAAAACCTAAGGAAACTAATCTCGTCATTCTTATGCAAGTCACTGCGAAGAAACAGAATCAGACTTACTTGCTTGAGTTTTGAATTCTGCTCTTCCATTTCCTGTTTGGTGGCTTGTTGCTTCAGACGAGCTTCCTCTAACTGCTGTTCCAAGTTTCTTATTTTTTGCTCTGCCCTGAGGAAATATCATTTATTTACAGTATGCCTGTAGTTGAGCCAATAAGGTTAAGTTGGTCAGAGTAAAGAAAGACATATTTTCAAGACTCTATGTTAAAATGCATATACACATAATCAAGGTCTCCACAGGAACTAAAAGAAAAAAAATCTGATTTTTCTGGTTACCTATTCTAAGTTTCTGATTGTCAAAAAAATAATAAGCAGCCTTCAATATCCTGCAACCACCATATCCAAGAGCTTAATACTTTCAAATGGCTACCTTCAAGACATCATACAATGGCCAGCATATCATTGCATGAATTCATATTTTGGCTTTGATTGTAAAATTCCCTGATCTTTCATTATCATTCTTCTTTTAAATCAAATTTCCTTGTTTTATCCTCCTGAGATTCTTTTCCCTCATTTCCCATTTTCTTGTCTTGGAGAACTCCAGTATAAAAGGAAACTCGATAATATATGTGAAAATAAAGGATACATAAGGACCACCTTAGACTTATGGAACCATACTTTGAGAAAGAGTCTCTCTCACAGATGGTCCTTTTTTTTTTAGCTACATGACTGCAATGCAATGTGGTACACCACACATTTTCCAGCTTCAAAAATTCTCTAAAGCATGCAACATTCCTATTTCTCTAACATTCTCTCTCTCTTCTCTATGGTTTGTCTAGTAAGTATGAGGTATATTCCCTTATATATCATGTGGGTCAGGATCATCCCCACCCTTATATTTCTGGTGATGGAGTTCCCCTTCACTCACTTTTTTGGATTAGGATAACAGAAATTGCTCATTCATTTAACAAAAAGCATTTGATCAATCAGCCAGACAACATCACATCGACCCACTGCTCTAAGCCGTTCAGAGTTCCCACTTCCTTGGCATTGCATCTCATCTGTATGTACAATGTGCTTCTGCAGTCAGTGAACTTCTCAAGGAGCAGTATTGATTTTTTCTCTATCTTTTTAAATCACTATTCAGTGGAACCATGAAAAGGTCTGAGAGTCCTGGATGTTCATATGGGAGCTACTCCATCTCTTCTTTACCTCTTCTTTGCTCTCATCTGTTCTCTTGTTCTTACTTTTTCTACCTATTTCGGACGATTCTGGTTCATTCCATCTAGTGACTTAGCCAGCAACCATAGCAATAAAAAGATGAACATCATTAAGTTCAATAGCAGCTGGCTTACGGCACTTGCATAAACAGTCAAGGTATCCTTCTGGCTGTCATCCTCCTGGAGAATTCTAAACGGCAGGCTTACTTCATTTGACATGGGAATAAATGCTGACTAAAAATTTTATCCCTGGGGATAGGGGAGAAAGAATACTTCCCACGTATTCCCTGCGTGTCGTAGAAGGCGACTAAAAGGGAA
>JAUUDZ010099580.1:0-19694 GCA_032361705.1 Panulirus versicolor
AACGCGCGCTTTCATAGACCCTACAAACCTCTAGCAGCCAGAATCGAAAACCTAACCGTAACGCTCCCGCCTGCCACGTAAAACACACGAGCGGTGTCGTTCGTACACTGAAGAAAACTCTCAAACAGCTAAATAACAATGAAATTTGTTTTGGGATTGTTAGATTGATTTTATCGTGAAAACCCCAGTGTTAAAGAGAAAATTTATGAATGCCAATACGATTTTCATAACATCTGATAGAAATGGCAAAATTCGCTACTCAGAGGGATTCACCCATTACTTAGTATGATTCAGAAACTGTCAAGAGATGTAGAAATATCTGACACTGAAGGAGTGTCTACATAGCTGTCTTATTCGTAATGATATACTCTGAGCGTACGACGATATAATAGTTATAACACACAGATACACCAATCGGCGTATATGGTCTGCGTAGGCATGCAGATTTTCGTTAAAAAATTTTTTGAAACGTTTTGCCGTAATCTTTTTTTTTTCTTATTTGAAACGTAATGTCTTACATAACTCGAAAGATTTCTAAATAATCAGAAAACATTTTGTTTTGTTACTCTTTGGTTATTGCTGATAGATCTAAATCTAGTCCGTAGAGAGCGTACAATATTTCTGTCATCCGTATGGCTGCAAAAGTCATCAAATCAATTGTTTAAAATTTCTTGTGGTCACTTATTCGATTCGTATCTAACACCTGTACAGTATCAAAAATTTACCTGTCTTTATTGTGACAATTTATTAGAAATTAAGCAAATGTATAATATATAAATGTATAGTGATTTTGTCCAAAAAATCGTTGGAAACAATCAGAACAAAAGATTTAGGCGGGAAACTGACCGAGGTTATAAATAGGGCGTTGTCAATTGTCGCGTCACTTTCAACGGGTCCAAGGATGTGATAGGTACGTCATGAATTAGTCTAATTTCATGCAAGTTATTAAGTGCTTATCGAGTGTATGCGAAGGTAACCAGTTAATGAGTTGACTTATATGCATTATTAAAGTGGTTAGTTATTCGACGTCAGTTAACAGAATGAAAATTTTGTGATTGTCAGTCGTTAAAGAATGTCCGTTAGGTATGGTTAACATGGAGTCCCGAGGTGGTCTGAGATATGACTTGAAACATTCAGAGGAAAGATGTAAGTGCTTATACTAACCTTTGTTTTAGACTGTATCGTTATATAAGATCTTGAGTGAGTGTATTTCATTTGTGATATGGGCTAACCCGAAAACTAGCTTGAGCCACTTGAGCCAAGCAATTTCGTCGTCTGCATAAAGGATTCTTATGCTTTTGGCTTATGAATGAAAAGAACCATACTTTCATAGTTACCTTAGTCCACCTTTTATTTGAAGTAAATTTGGGTTGAAATGCTTAATATTTGTTATTACAGGCCAGACGCTACCAACGTACCCGCTGAAGCCGAACGAAAAAAAAAAACAAAAAACAAAAACAGGACCCTGGTAAGTACATTTCATGTTTTTAGAAAGTTTTAGAAGGCTTTTTTTTTTTTTTTAGTGAACGCACATTTTTTTTTTAACTACAAATCAAAAGGCTCGTTCCATTAATCTTATATTTGATTAGCTTGAAGTGGCAAGTTGGGCTTGACAAAATATTTTGACATTGGTAGCAACCAATCTTCGAATTTTCCCATTTCTGATCTCCAGATAGACTGAAATGTACATAAAAGGATAGCTAGGATATGGAACCCAACATTGGCTCTAAGTTGGATGCAAAAATATATTGCGGTGTGAGGCTAGGATATGGAAACCAACATTGGCTCCAGATTGGATGCAAGAATATATTGCGGTGTGTGTGGCTAGGATATGGAAACCAACATTGGCTCCAAGTTGGATGTAGAGCAATTGCCAGAAATGATTTTGTCTTAATTTTTCCGGTTTTATTTATCAGACTTCAATGGACTATGACAACTGTCCAACCGCTATATTTGTTTAGGTGATAACTAATAGCTTGACAAGAGGCCTAATGTATTTGGTAAGAGAATACGGCAGTTTAAGAATTTTTTACGCCAGTTTAAGCATGTATTGCGAATTGTTTGTATAAACTACAGTATTCTTAAGAGTTTTAAGTCATCATGGAAGCGGTGGTGTTATAATCATAGGAAGTAGCCTTATTTTCTTTCCTTGGTATTTTGTAGCCTACTTTCAATATTCCAAATAACCACATCCCAAGTAGTACTTGTAATTTTCTTGATTAATTTTTTAAGAATATTATTCTGAGAATTTAATGCTAAGGCACTTTTGTAAAGAAGCAGTCGGAGATTTGTGAAATTATTCACCCTTAAACAATAAAAGAATATGGGTAAGAAATGTATGCATTTTTTTTTTTTTTATATTGACCGGTATTCATGTTAAAGAAAAATCGGGAAGAAAATAAGGAGCTAGAATACAAGACCATATCCATTTTCAGTAGCAATTGATTTGGGCTTTTGTTGCCATAATGTGACTTAAATCTGAGGTTTTAGATGGTCCCTTCGCTGTAAGTATTGTATGCGGGACAGATTGTCGCATTTGTTTATGTTCGGAGACCACGGCATTACAGCAGACATTAAAAACTTCATACTTGTACAATATCCCTGTTAGATCCTGTTAGGTAAACCAGAATATGATATTGGAGCTCATGCGAAATTTGCATGTTTGATGTATTTTTGAACTAAGGAGTGCTTTAGCAATTTTTTTTCTCCTTTACTCATAGGTGCGGGACATCTTTATATTAGATGGATATCGGTAACCTAACAGTCCAATGGTGTTGGTATTTATTTTTTCTACCATGCATGTATTGCGCAAAAACTGTGGTGGCTGTTTTAATGCAAAACGAGGCAGCTGAAGTGCCATGTTTCTTGGTGGTACTCTTTCTCCATATGAATGTTGGTCTTTTCATTCAAACTACGCTAGACTCTGTGTAGACTAGCATGTACGTGCACTTTTTAGTTTATTCCACTTTATTCATTTTTTGATAGGAGCGTGTGAGGACTTTTCTGTGACTGGAATTATTCAAAATGCAATCTTTGGAAGTTGTTTAGTTGACAGTGGATTCTTTACCGATATGACGAATTTTATTCAGACTGGCAGTAGGCTGATTGACTGGAGACTGTTCAATTCTAGTGTCAGGCGTTTGAGCATTTTGAGCAGCAACGAGTCTCCGGACACTAGGGGAGGTGGTGGAGTGCATGCCGTATTTTGACCACGTAGATTGAAATCATGAAATATATTCGCTGTATACGCAGAAATACAGAACCTTAGGGTGAGTAGTTTTCAGGAATATATGGTGTAGATGGGATGGAAGTGTATGACGACAATTTCAACTAGGGATGGCAGGGAAGGGTAAGTCCGTGATGGATATTTTTTTTTTTTTTTTTTCGGGCGTGAAAGATTTGTCATGTATGAGGTGTATTTGTAGATATTGAAAAAAAATGACAATAAAGGAAGGTGAGAGATTCACTGGAGACCTGTGAAATGTATCGGAAACATTTTGAAATTGATCATTTTCATGTCTTGAGATATAGTACAGTACTGTTCATTTGGATGGGAGGAAAGAAATCACTGAAGGTAAACTATTTAGGCATTTCTATGTAGTATTTCTCGTGGGCAGTTCTTACTAACTGATGGCAACTACGTTACGTGTAGTTTGTGAAATTGCAAGGTGGCGTATTTGTGTAGGGGAGTGCAAATGGAGCTTATGATGCATGTGTGTGTGTGTGTGGGGGGGGGGGGCACTGCAAGATGGGATATGTTGTCTGTAGTTGTGTGCGTTATTTTGGTGCTTTTGTCAATTTGCAAGTAGTTATTTTTGTTTATGAAAATTAAAAGAACCTTAATGCATGATTAAAATGTATTTTTTCCCGAGCTGTTTGGCATTTCTGTTCTGAAATGTTCACTTAATTTTCCTATACAGTTGTCCTCGATATCATTCAACTAAACAGGCGGCACACGTATTTTGTAATGTTACATGCTGTACATCCATGTTTTGATATTCACTTTAGGGAAATGTAATGCAGTTACCTTTTTCATGTTGGCAACAGTCATATTGCCGTGACGTATTTCAGGGTTAGCGGAAACATCAACTATCTTCCATGGGGCATCGTAGAAATAACTGGCGTTCAGCCGCCAATTCTGTTCCTGGTCGTCATATTTCTGGCCGGAGGAATTCCATTGGTGCAATCCAAACATCCATGAATAGAATGAGGAACTATAGTCCTACACCCCATTATAACCTTGTGTGCTGTTCTAGCCAGACTTCTCGCAGAATCTCGGTCAATGAAAGCAGCCACCGAAGTTATATGCTGAAACAAGAGAGAGGCACCTATTCACAGCATCTCGGTTGCTCCGAGATCCCTTCGTGGTTCGAGAACAGCTGCAGCACCAGCACGTTTGGCCTCCCTAGTGACAACAGTGACAGTAATGGCAGCGGGAGTAGTAGCAGCAAGAAAAGTGAACGACCGACGTCATCACGTCCATCCAACCTCCTACGGTACAAAACAGAGTTGTGCAGAAGCTTCGAAGAAAGTGGAGATTGCAGGTAAGTTTTTAATGAGTTGTGTGTCTTACAGGCTTGAGACCAAGCAAATTGAGGCAAGGAAGAATAGGGCCATTGCAAAATGTGCCTTAAGTCAACAGTATTTACGTTCGCATATGCTCATATGATTAGGTTCATGTTAGATCAATAATTTTTCTCCAAAATGCATTTTTTACTACTACAGGATAACCCATGTAATTATTTTGCCCGCATACAATCTTCTCCATTTATTTTGGTCTTCGTTCGTACACATTGAACACTCCATTCTCTCCTTAAATACCTATCCCCCGAGAATTCTTTCACTTTATCGACCACTCCTTCATATTAGTACTTTCAGTTTTGTTTCCACTTCCTTGTGAAAGAGATCCTATGTGAGAAGAGTGCTTACTGTTGGTCGTTTGAATCCGATTGTGAATTGAAATTTTTACCTTGGAGTTGTGCACACCATTTCTGCACGTTTCCCACAGAAGTTACATGTGTGAGCACTTAATTCACCATGTGTAAATGGGATCGGAATTTATGATAATCGAAAACCTTTAAATCTGTGAATTACTCGGTAGTTAGTCAGCATTCGTAGTCATGAAAGCTTTATCTGCATTCGACCTAATCTCAAGGTTAAGGATTCCCCTTAATCGTCCCACGTTCCTTCCAGTGCTCCCGCCCTTTAAATGATTTTAAGAATTTGATCCATCATGCAAACTAAGCATTCATTTCGTATCGTAACCTTTTCGTAGATATATTTCTTACTCTTAATGAAATCCTGTTTATGGTTGTAAAAAAAAAAAGGTGTATATCCTGATAGCTCTTGGAAATGTTCAGAGTAATTTTATTCTTGGCGCATTTTAAACCGACGTGCCTTAGACATTAAATTATGTTTCGTTCCACTTCAATTTGCTGTGTTCTGCAGTATTTTCAAAAGGTGATTGAGTTTATTCGTTGCATTTTTGTAAACAAACATTTTCTAGACCTAACGGTAATAGTAAAAGCTAATCCTGTCTTTTCATCGTGTAAATCTACACATTACTGTGGCTATAGACAAAATATTTTCAGGTTCGGGGTCGCTTGCACCTTCGCTCACGGTTTGACCGAGTTGCGCGCTGTCCATCGTCATCCTCTTTACAAGACGGAATTATGCCGTACGTACCATAGTCTGGGTTACTGCCAGTACGGAGCACGTTGTCACTTTGTTCACGACCCAGAAGAGGCAGCAGGTGTATCGCCGATGAGAGGTCACAAACTGCGTGCAAGTTATGATAGACTTGGATCAACCCTGTTAGCCATGGCTGAAAACTCTGATATCACGCAAGATACTTCGGCAAGTGACATACTTTTAGCTAACCTTCGTCGACTCCACGCTGTAAGAACTCTTCAGGAACAGAGTCATCTCCTTGATGCGTCTTTATCATCATTCAGTCAGCTTGGGACGTCAGGAAACATGGACTACAATTTTAATCCCCTCTTGAATGATGGATCTAGTCTCCAGTCGCATAAAGTTTCCATGTTATCTGCTGAGCCCTCCCCAACAAAATTAAGTGTAACGGGGTCATCTTTCGGCAGTAGCGTATTTGACACGTCAAGTGTAGATGGTTGTATGGATAACAATGTGGATACGGGAGTATGGTCCACCTCTAGCATGTCCACGTCTCCTTCAGGAGATTCTTGGTGGGGAGCCTTTAGCAGTATAACGCCTCTATCACCAGACCCTGAAACTCCCACAAACCCTTACCTTTCACTGTCTCTCTTACCCATAGGCCTTGAGATGCGAGAAGCTGCAATAGGATTGCAAGGTCAGTCTTCAATCGCAAACCCTATGGAGGTGTCCCGCAGTTTACAGTTGCCCACCATTGCCGAACTGTGCCACATATAATAAAATTCTGTATGCTAGAATTCTCGGTTCATAATTTTTTGAAAGGGAATGTTAAAATTGTAATATTGTAATTTATTGGTACTGCGCTTTGGATTATCCACTTTTGCAGTTTTATTTAAGACTATATCTGTGAAGGATATTTGTAGCACATTTACGGTTGACCCCAAATTTATTATTTTAGTTAATTTTTATGGAAAATTTCCTATGGAAAGGATTTTAGTTTCTACCCTGTACAAGTGATTTTTTATGTCCTATGGCAATCATAATTTTGTAGACCATTTAAAATTGTTGTATACAATGGTCTCTTATTAACTTGATATATTAACTAAATATGACGAACTCGCGGAGTTACAGCTTTTTTTTTGTACCTTTTAAGGACAATAAAGTTGTTTTCTTACAGCTAGTGTGATATTCCCTACTAATTTGACACCTGCGTACAGGTGTAGTTTCCTCATTTCTTCGAACAATCTTTTCAGGATAACTATTGTGTAGGATATAAACTTTTGAATGAGGATTTCGAGGAGTCAAGGAAACCATTTAAGAATTGTAGCATGTTGGGAAAAAGTAAATAATGCTTAAAGTGGACATTTCTGGGAAGTTTACATGAGAAGTGAGAATGTACTTTAGTATGAAATTTGGTATTTTAAGATTTATGGGAGGAAGAGGGTTATCAGACTATATTCATATGGTGTTTTGTAACGGTAGAATTAGAGATCGAAAGGGTTCTGGTATAGGGAAGTAGGCACAAAAGAGGTGGTTTAAAGAAAGTGTAACTGCAAATGAAATAGTCGATGGGTGTGGAAAGTAAATGAAGCTGCAATGGTTTTGATTTGAGTGGTCATGAACCTATCAACTGCTCCTCTTCCCCAAAATTTTGTCCCATCACACAAGTCTAGGATTTTTTTTTTTTTTCAAACAAAAAATTATATATCGGCATTAATTTCATACATGACCATTTCTGAAACGGAAAATCATTTGAGCCCCCCCAAAAAAGCAACCTTATTTTTTATCATACAGAAAACTTGTGACCACCGAGCTGTCAGTCTAACGGTACACTGGAGTCGATGGATGGAAAGCAGATACATATCAAGCACACTTGAAAATTGCTGACTGCCACACTCAATATGGAAACCATTCAATGGGGAAGGGGCGGTAACGCCCCAGTTGGGAACCCCTGGTACAGAGGAAAGAAGTTCAGGTAAGTCGAATGAAAACTTACGTTTGGCGAAGTCAGTGTAGAAAATGAGATAATTGGAAACATCAGTGCTTCTACATTAACAAATGCAAGGATTAAACCTAGTGTAACGTTAATAGTATACGTAGTGTGCAGTGAGTAGTTTGGATAGCGCTAAATACCCACGGTGGGTGTATGGTGCTTTGGAAGCTCTTTTACGTTATCTGGTGAAAAGGAGGGTGTAAAGTGTGTGATGCAAATGATTTTCTTTACGTGTGGATTGTGGTGGAAAAGGTTTGTTCATGGGGTGGAAAAAATGCTCTTTACGTGGGTTGTGTGGTGCAAAAGATGCTCTTTCCGTGTGGTGAAAGAGGATTGTATGAATTGTGCCCAAATAATTCTCTTTTCGTGTGATATGTGGTGGAAAAGGGGCGTTTTATGGAGAGAATATCGCAAATGCTTCTTTTGAGACGTGATTCTTGATGGAATAGTGTTTTTACATGTGTAAATTATGCTCGTACGTGAAGTGAGGTGCATAGGAGGGTCTTAGATGACATACATTTGGCAGTATGACCTCTTGCGTGGGTAATGTTGGGTTGGACATGGTGGTGTGAAGAGGATGTTAATTGAGGAAGTTATAAGATAGCAGAGCGGGTAGGACCCATTCCCGCACTGGACAAATATGTATTGCATACGTATGGAAATACATTCATATTCTTTATTTGCAATTCAATTGTTTTGGCGTAAACAGGATTATCTAAATATATGTAGCTTTGGCGAGAGAATGATAAGAATACGAGACAATGTCCCAAACGTTAACTAGGAATAATCTATTAGGGAATATACTCAAGGTAGTGTTATAACAATTAACTCTTTTCTGAACATTAATGCCTTTAAAAAAGAAATGGAAAGTTGTATGTCCGATACTGTTGAAAGAATGGCTTCCCAAACATTTCAGCGTTGGCCTTCCGAGCCGATATCATTAAAGGAGGGAGCCTTGAATCGTACATAATCCACAAACATCCAAAATGCTTCTTTCAACATTCCAGTTTTGATATACTATTGAAGAACTAGAGATTCACGTCCGTGTTGAAAATTGCTCTCCTACATGTGCAGATATCTGCCTTGGGGCAGAAGAATGTGTCTTGTATGCTTAAACTACAGCTTGTGACGTCTTCTTTGTACTAGGTATTTGCAAAGTATGAGTGGCTAGGGGTACTATAGGGCTTCTTGTGAAGTATGTTTAGAAATACTTTTTTTTTTTATAAATACTCTCGCCATTGAGATAAAACAGAAATGATACATAGAGGACACATATAAACTACCGGAAATCTTAGATCAAATATGATTGCGACTCGTCCTAAACACATTGCTCAAGTAAAGTATTTACATGTAATAATATAGGTGTATTTATTTACGTCAAAATAAATATATAGTGAAGTCTTCCCTCTTTAGGATATATATATATATATATATATATATATATATATATATGCAGAAAATATTGCTATCAGGCTACTTCACTCGTCATAAATGCATGACAGCAAAAGACGATGCCATGAAAAACACAAGCTCAGACTTTCATTATGAGACTGACTGATCGACCCTACTTAGCCGTAAGGTCACATCTTCAGTCATGAATATAGGTTCACGTCTCCACGACTGGTCGAGTCCCATTGAACTTAATGTGACCATGATGAAGATTTTACAAGACAGAAATTCAGAATCACGTACAAGAGACTGTGAGGTTCTAACATTTACAGGTGAGAAGAACAGTAAATGCGAAGGCAATGGTTTGGTGAGGAGTATTGTCTTTACTGTCTCTTTCTGCTCAAGCTGATAATGATGACCAAGTTCCTCCTTTCACCCTCTACATTCTGTACATTTACACGCATTTACAAGTGAATATTCAGTTTTCAGTCCAGTGCTGTAAACTCTTAAAGAATGACATCACTTTTACACTGCTGCTGGGAATAAATGCACCTACATCTTCACTTGCTGTTTACTAGTAGTGACCTGGTTATGAAGGTTCATCACTAGTATTACGTGTTAGTCTTTTTCATATGAGACGTAAGATTACACCTTATGTCAATGACAAGACACGAAAGTGGTTCTTGGGTATGCCACTACATTTCTTTAATTTCTTGTTTTCGAAGTGTCTAACTTTAATGGTCACGTAATACAATTTACATTGTTTCAACTCGTCACCACACACACACCCCCTCCCCATTTTTCACTTACGTACACCCAAACCTAAGTTTGTAATCATTGTACATACGAATGTGTATAATTATGGGAGTTATTGTTAATATCACAATAATTCATCTGTTTCTTAATAGTTTCGAATTCACAACCGCACATCTTCCCCGTCGTCAGAATCTATTGTGAGAGAAGTTTGTGAATCACGTCCACGTTGGTGCCACATCTCGAGCGGGCGGGTGTCCACTTGCCTTAGGCTCGTGGGACCTTCAGAGCTTTTGATTCTCGTGGAGGATTGTGTATTAATGCTTTCTCGAGGGGACGTGGCGTTAACACTGCTTCTGTTCACTGAGGTTTGTGAGGTTATCACCGAACTAACGCACTGCTTGTCTGAAGTGGGTAATACCATGGCCGTTTCATCATCCGCTTGTGACTTGGGAAATTCACCGGCGATTTTATTTACATTAAATTCCTCGGGATGTGAGGACGAACGTTCCTGCGACCCCTTAAAAGGGTTTAAGTTAGAGCTATCTTGAGTACCACCAGCTTCGATACTACAGCCATGGTCTCCCAAACTTTGGGAAAGTTGCTGGAGTGGTGAGGCGTTTTTTATGATCTCGGAAGCCCTCGAATCACAACTTCCCCGAGGGGATGTCGTCGCTGAGGTTATTCCTTTGTCATCCGGTAGTGCCGGGTTTCCTATTCCATTCCTTATCGGTTTGTATGAAGAGAGAGACTTAGTGTTCTGAGCGTCGGCGGGTTCCTTGCGCGCGCTGATATCCAAGCTACCCCTGTGGGAGGAGAGCAAGGCTTTCAGGGAGTTCAGGCTCAGCTGGCTGCTCCGTCGTCTTTCACTGGACTGATCGTTGCTGGCTTTGTTGTTGTTGTTGTTGTTGTTGGTGCTGGGCCCTGGCGGCGCGTCGGGGGCGATAGGGGTGCTTTTGGGGTCCACGAAGTAGGTGGTCATGAGTCCCTTCCCCTTGACGTAGATCTCCCCGCGGCACTCCACGTTCCACCCAAGGCCTTGCAGGATCTCTCCCACCTCAGACGTCACCTGCGACACAACACATGTCATATAGCAGACAACGTGAACCAGGAATGTAGGTGGACATCAATGAGCCAGTATGGTAAACATGACTTCCTTGAAACTCGTATAAAAGAAAGAACAAGTATGCGATTAGCAGTATGCTATATGATAAAAGTATTTTATGCCACAAAGTCTCATACTTAAATCATTTAGCCCGTCGACCTAGTAAAGTATTAGTATGAGTAGTAAATATACTTACCCATGTTTCAACGCTAACCAGTCTTGATAGTTTCTATCACAGCAAACGAATTGCGTGATTTTTACTTTCAAAAATGTCTTAAACTGGTATGGGTATGAGTGGGTGTCACTTACGTGTATCTTGCCCATCTGGCCCGTATAATCCATCCTGGAGGCGACGTTGACGGTGTCTCCCCAGATGTCGTACATAGGCTTGTGAGCCCCGACCACCCCGGCGATCACGTGACCCACCGCTATACCTGCCGGCGGGGTAGAGGGGTAAAGATAATATTCATCAGTGTATGTGTTCTCTCATCCTCCCAAGCTCAACACTTCTGTCCATCCTTCTGATTACCAGCGTCTGGCCTACGGCTGAGTCACCCCACGTGCCCTCGCACTGAGGCGCATCCGATACTCATGTTTCTCAGCCTCCTACCCCCCTACCTCCTCCTCTTCCAGTCCTTGTGACTCTTCTCATTTCTCACCCTTCACAGACTACCTCACATTGCCGTCTCTCCCGCTGTATTAACCTTACAAGCAGGAATGTGTTCGTGGTATATTATCCAAACGCTATCAGTTACGCACTACAGCACCCGCAAAATAATCTCCCTGGTGGCACAACAACAGCAGCAGCAGCAGCAGGTGCCGGTGCATTATTAAAGAGCAACAAACCTTAAAACCAGCGAGCGTTGGTCAGTGAGAGAGAGAGAGAGAGAGAGAGGACGCAGGGTTGCACCTATTGGGTTGTTTGCCAGTAGCATTTGTTGGGTATATTGTCACGCAGCCATAACCGAAGCATAGATTCATCACGTTTCGCTTTGTAAAATATGATTACATTCAATAACCCCCTGACTATATTATATATAGAGCTGACTGATACTGTATAACACACGACAAATTCCTAGCAGTAACTCTTGCAGGCCATTTCGCTTACCGACTCTGAGCTTGAAGTCTTGGAGGTCTTCGAGGTTAATGGCCTCGAGCTTCTCAAACATGGCGGCGGCGAACTTTGTGATGGTGGACACATTGTCTTGCTTGTCCCGCTCCTCGAAGTTGGATTCGTCGCTATACCTGCGGCCAGGCTGTAGGCCGCATGCCGCCATGTACGTGCTGCCAACCACCTTGATCTTCTCCATGGTGAGGAACTGTACGTTGTACGTCAGCTGGTAGTGGGAGAGGCTGTTTATATGTGTTCCTGTGTGCGCCTTGTCAAGGTTTTCCTTCTTGTCTGTTTATGCCTGTGTGTGTGTGTGTGTGTGTGTGGGTTTAGTTGTGTTTATGTGACGTGTATGTAGTTTTGGTTATGTTTTGGTGTATATGTGAGTTTAGTTGTGTTTATGTTGTGTGTATGTGGGTTTAGTTGGGTATGTTTGTTGTTAATGTATATGTGGGTTTAGTTGTTCATAAGTGGTAATTATGTTGGTTAGGTTTTGTGTGTGTGTTGTCTATATGTGGGCTTGGTTGTTGGTGTGGTGTGAACGTTTGTTAGTGTGGTTGTGTGTTTATGTGAGTTTGGACGTGTTTGTGTGTTTATGTTAAATAGGTTTGGTTGCTGTGTTTTTACCTAATGTATATTTGTCTAATTACATGAGTGCACACTGGTGTGCCTTCATTTTTTATAAGTGCATCTAACTCGGGTACTATGTAGTGTAGTTTACTTGTGTCAGTGTTCACACGCTTTTGTAAGTACATGATCAAAGGACTTTTTACGTGATATTTCAAGCTACTCCCGAAGAATTTTCGGAGCTTCTTTACAAATCGTCACCACATAGCGTCACAAGCGTGTGTATACCTACTTGTGCATCCAGCCACTGGCACACACTCATGCAGGCGCCGCAGTGCAGTCCCCTTCAACCACAGAAAGATCCTATGCCCTTCAACATAAACCCACACAGCACTCCTTTCTACACTTCACACTAACCCCCTAGCCTCTAAAGGTATGTGTTTCTTTCCAGTTCTCACGAATGTAGTGCATATGACCAAACACAACCGTGATTATCTCCCAGTATGTCGTCTCTCTACACACCTAACCGCAGGCCCTACCCACTTCATGCATATATATTCACCAGAACATTTTCTCTTCAGACACAAGACCTTTTACCTCGGCAATGGCCGGCAACTCCTCCAGCATCAGACCTCTCACCAGTGTCAGACTTTTCCCTTCTCCTGTCCTTCCTTCCCAGCCTTGTCTCTCCCATCCCCAGCACCTTCCCTCAGCCTTACCATATCGAAGTCTGATATGATCTCGTTGAGGACCTTGAGGCACATCTTCCCGTCCTCGTCCATGGCGTTCTCGCGGTAAAACTCGCCGTAGTTGGGGATGGAGGCGAAGATGACGGCCACGTGGTCGTACGACTCGTGGTACAGCTCGTCCGTCTGGTTCTGTCGGTTCAGGTACATGTCCGCTGCCGAGGTGGGTAGACGGAGCATAGGGGGTTAGGGCTGTGGTGTTGGAAGAGGGTATTTTTACAGATTTCTTTGGTACGACGTACGTCTGGACGTGAATGTCTTAGCAGTCAACAACTAGCGTCAGTGGCAAGTGTCAGACAGGATGTGACTTGCATATCTTGTTTTGATTGTACTGAGGTGAGAGAAATCTTTGAGAGACAAATATGTAATTCATCCCCCAGTACAAATAACAGTTAAGAATACAGATGTAAAAGGGGATTTTGGCTTAAGGGAATACCAAACTAAACAACAAGATGAGCATGTAGGCAAATGCTCCGAGGCAACACAGATGTTGTCGTACTTCACAGAACTTTTCAATCATGGAGAGTAATTGTATCAGATATTCTCTCACCAACACAAAATCAAATGTAATAAGTCAAGCATGAAATGTTTGCTGTCACCGTAGTGTTACACAGACATTCGAATAAAAAGGTTTAAGAGATGCAGAGGCCTTGGTGAAGTATCTTACCCACGTGCAAGGGGAGGATGTTCTGGAGAAGAAGTTTGTTGGCGAAGTGAGTAGTCTCTGCCTCCTTCTGCTCCGCTTCCAGCTGCTGCTTCCACTGGAAGTCCAGCCGCATTATGTACTCCATCTGGGGACACAACACCCTCGTACATGACTCTCGCATTTATCAGGACAGTACGAATAAGACAATAACGAAGGTAACATAGTAACAAAAAAAAATAAGTTGCACCAAAATACTAAGCATCACACACGAAGTTATTGGGGAAAACATATTTGAAAAAAAGTTCTATGATTTGGCAAACAAGTGATAGTCTAAAAGGCTACTTACTTTATGGTTAGTGCCTTATGTTTATCAGGACTTGCGTATTTTTTTTACTTGTGGCACAGATATATATATATATATATATATATATATATATATATATATATAGTTTAATTATATATCTCTAAAATATTGTACTCTTGTGGATGTATACGTCTTACGAATTTGATTTGCAAATGTAATTAAGCAGCGCAGTTAGTACCTCGAAATCTGTCCAGGATGAGATATTGCCCAGGAAATAAATTGATTTTGTTAAACGAATCAAGAGCTCTGTGGTCAGACCCTTTACAGTGTGATTTTTAAATGTATCCGTATTTCGGTGTCATATTTCTCATATGCAACTGGTAAAAAGTACATGGAGAGAACTGGCATTCATGGTCATTAGAAATTCACTTTCTTACGATTATTCTTTTGCAATATTCATTCATGAATTATAATTTACGAATGACACACGAAAACGACGGTGAACCAAAGCATCTCTACGTAACTCACCCTCATTTACATCCGTCCAGATACATTTACACTCTCGTGTCCTCTTTCAGTCCCTGGTAATGAGTAGAGTTCGTACCTGCCTGTCCATCATGTGTAGGGCGAAGAAGATCATACACACGAAGAGGACGTGGCCAAGGCCCGGGCTGAGCCCTATGCTCGTCACCGTCAGCGGGGGACACACCTCCTCCAGATGCTTGTGGGTGTATATGTCCTGTAAAGGTGAGGTCAGATGTCACAAGTTATGGCTTTGTCGCAACATAAAACATACGTGATCGAGAACATTTACCTCTAGATTGAGGACAGTCAAATCATTATGGATCGCTCACATACCACTCACAATAAGTGTAGAGAGAAAAAAGAGACAGGTTTAGAATGAGAAACCCACCTCTGCAAATTCCAGGACGAAGGACGCATAGATGGACACGGCGATGGCGTAGATTAAGAACTTGAGGAGGAAGTGTATCCTGAAGAAGGTCCAGGCCACGAGTAGCATGAGCGTACAGCTGTAGGTGAAGTACTGCCGGAGACAGGCAAGGCTTATATGTATAATCATGCTCACTTAGCAAATGCAGAGGATCGTTTTATCATCTTCAATTCTCCGTAGTGACAATTACGGATGATGTATAACCAAAACAATTTTGAACATTGTCAACGGCTTGTGTCAAATCTCACCACGGCCGTGAACTCACCCACGGGTCGCAGCAGAGAGGCGGGATGGTGTCAGGATGGGCAGAAGTGAAGCCGCTCGTGGGGGGAGTGAAGTTTGCGTTGGTGATGACGTTCCCCGAGTTGAGGTGAACTGTCCTCTCCAGCAAGTCCCGACACTCTACCTTTGATCATATTCTTTTCATAGTAAGCATGGTTCGTGAACAACAGAACAACATTTCACCCACTAATTTTGCATTTTTTTTCATTATGCTCATAATATTCTACTTAAAACTTAAATGTTTATGATTCAGCGCCGCTCCTTGACAGATCCCAAACACAACCTGAATTTCATCATTCAGTACAAGTGCTAAAAGGTTGTCTTTGTGTTCTATAACTCGTCTACTGATTTACTGTGTCAGTGAAGTACACATCAAGGAGATATACTCTTTCTTCGAAACGAAATGCACAACAGTAACGGTGCTAAGGCACGCCGCAAGACTCACCACATTTATGACGGCGCAGGTGTAGAGCGAGGCACACACCACCAGATACATGGCCACTCTCAGTCCAATGGATGAGATGATGCTCTTGGAGGTGGAGTGGAAGAAGTTAGTGACGACGTTACGTTTGTAGGTCTCATACTCGAGGTCATTGTGGGGGTCGATGATGTGCTGGTGGATGGTGGCCATCCAGGCTAGCGGCCCCACCACAACCAGGATGCTGAAACACACGGCGCCAGCCACCCAACCAGACGTGTTCCTGTGGACACACCACCGTCACTCAAACGAAAGGCGATAAAATACAGCTACCAGACGGAGTTCGTCAGCCGTATACGCCAACAGAAACGGACGTACATATAAACAGATGGAAGAGTAAATAAATGTAGTAAAGCAAAAGATGAATAAGATCATTGTTGTACTGCCATAAACACATGAGGTTTATGTACCATTGCCACTTTAGTTTGAGATAAGAGGAAGCTTCCCAGATGACTGTAATGCCGGTATTTGAGGAAGCAGTTGTGGCAAGGCAGTTCATGCTGTGAGTATGTGTGTAACAGACAATCTTTGATACTAGATACGAAGCCGAAACTGTATGGCTTACTTCAGCAGTATCATCATAGTGGCTCAGTTGCTTGAATTTTATTCTCGTAGTGTCATAAACATGCATCCATTCGCTTGGCAAGAAAAGAATTGTATGTTTAGATTGTGGATGTGGTCAGAAACGAAGGGCCCACTAGATGTGTAACCTTACCCATTGAAAGGGTCATGAAGGATTGCTAACGCTGTAGGGCGAATCTGAGCACCTATGAGGGAACGAAGGACGTAAAACCAAAAGATGATGGATTTCAGTGAAACAAGAGGGGTTGTGAACCGTAGTGAAGAACTTACGCTGGCATGAGGACCTGTTGGGTGACGAAGATGGCGCCGAAGATAACGATGGCACAGAGGATGTAGTACTTATACAGCGGGTCCGCCTGCCGCAGGAGAGGCAACTCCAAATTTTCTTTCGTGAAGGTCAAGATGAATGGGTTGATGCCCTCAGGTCGGAACCACTGGCTGCAAGACATGCAATTAGGGTGAGGCGCCTTGTTGAACCACCTAGTATGCACAGTACGCACTTTAAGATATAAACGCCCCGTTCCCTTCATATACCAAATTCTTACTTGCTTTAAATATAATCCTAATATACTTTTAAGCATAATTACTTAGCGATGATTTCCCAGCTTCATGTATGAGCAAGACAGTGAAAAGGTAAGATTTGGAATCGCTCGCGAGTGCATGCACTGTGTCTATGCCAGCCTGCAACTGTGAACGTACAAATGCTGTTTGAACGTTATTCAGGCTTGACCTTGGTGCCAGAGTCGTTCTAGATTTCAATGAATATATCCTTTATTCTAATAAGAACTCTAAATTGTGATTGTGTGAGATGCAGATTTAACCACAAGAACTAATGATGATAGATTTTACTGTTGCTATAGGAGAACCAAATTGTTCATCTTTTCTCGTGCACCAGTAATCCCAAACGTCATCTGCAGTCTTAGCCACTAATTCTAAACGTCATTTTCCAACTTATTCATAAAACATGAGACCACCTTTCACTCTGAAGATAACGCACCAGTTACAACACATTGCTTACTCGAGGGGTTCACATCTATCAGACCTGTGAAGTTGGTAGAATATTTCTTGGAGTTGTAACTTGAGTTATAGATGCCCGAAATTAAGATCGACCCATGAAATTATATGTCGTCGCTCATAAAGCAAGAAGTTAAGACGAAAACTTTTCATAACGGAAAAAAGCAACAGCAGCACATGCATGATCTATATTTTGATATCGAGTGAGGGAGCCCTAAGACTCGCTCCCTCATGACAAAGGTGTCATGAAACCATCTTTCCAGGACTTTGAAACAAAACACAACGGTCATATCCTAAGCCTTTCTCAGCCTCAGGCAACAGCTCTACCTGCAGTGGTACAATGTACGCTGATGTATTCTCACAGATATCTGGAGAGACCGACGAGAGCTGAATTATTCTCACAGATATCGGTGGAAAAACATCACCTGAAGACCAAGGCTGGGGTAAGCTTGGCTAGGAGCCTCGGACCGCCACCCACCGAACCCTAAAAATATTTTTTGTTTTCAGTTTTGAACGAGTCACGCAGGTCGATTCGGACGTTCAGAAAACGGGAATTGTGAATGAATACAAAATATACCTTGCGGATATTCGCGGTCATAATTGTATCTTCGCGTTGGACGATGAATTTCATCTTTCTGTTTTCTTCGTGCATGACAGTCAGCCGATGGATGATTAATTGAATTTATAGCGGGTAAAGGTAAAGTTCCAGAGCCCTGGCGAGATTCTGGGGCCCCCAGTTTGTGTTTCTCGTGCAAAGTTTAACGTTAATCCGGCGCTGCTGAAGACCTGGTGAAAGTGGTCGAATCGTGAGGGAACGAAAGACGAGACACGTGTAGGGCTGCTTGCACTCCCATTGTGAATCCTTTCTTAAGTGGGATCTGTAAGTGTATTGCTGACAGCTGTACTTGTAAAGGGAAATGTGGGTGCAGCTCGTGAGTGAGTGTGAGGGCAACGTACGCTCAAGTCTCTGGGAACCTATTCTGAGTTCTTGTTTTTCGTGCATCAAGACGATTCACGTCGTGAAACTGTCCTTCATTTTTAGCCACATAAATCATGACAAAATTTCTGATAAGAAAAGAACGGCGCAAGAGATTAGGAAAGATAATGTATGGTGACCAACTGAATAATACATATTGCTGTTGAACACCCTTGCGCGGCGCTGCGCAGCTGACCTCGAGCTCGACAGCTCTGAAACTCCCTTGTGACTGGTGCCCT
This sequence comes from Panulirus versicolor, assembly GCA_032361705.1. NCBI lineage: Eukaryota > Metazoa > Arthropoda > Malacostraca > Decapoda > Palinuridae > Panulirus > Panulirus versicolor. Next base: position 18,769 of record JAUUDZ010099580.1, read on the forward strand.
GTTTACGTCAATACCTTCCCCCTGCCTATTGACCTATTCAATCTATACCTTCTTCCTATACTGGTGACCCGTTCCATCTATATCCCCCCCTCCTCCTGCTAACATTCCAGGTACTCACTCGTACTTGCTTAGTGGCATGATCTCTATCGCCTTTTCCATGAACTCCTTCGAGTTGACCATGATTCTCTGGAAGTTTGCCAGGGCGTTGTCCGTCACTACCGTCCGCCTCTTGGACGTGACGGCGTTCTCTGAGTGTGTCGACCGTCTCTGTGGGAGGTAGATGGGTGGTGCTGAGGTGGACGTTAGGGTCACTAAGGCTGTTGAAACTGGGTCAGTGTTGGTGTTAGGGACGCTGAATGGGAGGGCATAGACATGGCTAAGTGCTACTGCGTGTCAGGGTCTCTCGGTACAAAAGGAACGGTAGATATGGCTGCTGAAGATGGGTGGAAAGTGTTGATTGACGGGTGTTGTTCGATGTGAGGCGGTACGGGATAGCCAGAGCTATTGTGAGGCGGGTTATGTCGTGCCAGGTTAGAGTAGCATTGGCAGGAAGGGTCGTGAAGATTGTGGATAAGGCCATTGTATGGGGGGAATGGAGGACTGTTGGCGCTGCAAGGATGGTGAGTTGGTCTGGGCCGCTGTAGGAGCCAGTGCAATGGGAAGACTAGTTTGATTGTGAGGTCCGGGTAGAGGGAAGTGTCAGGCGTGAGGAGAAATGCCGAAGTTCATGTACAGAGGCAGATGGAAGAGTAAGGGCCACTGTAGGGGTGAGAGAAGTCTCGCCCCCCTAGAAATTGTTCATATCACAAAACTGTAACACTGAAGCATTAACCTCTCACCCACCCACCCACGGTTCAGACATAACCACTCCAGAGTTTGTCAGGTGGGAGGGACAGCCAAGAAGACAACTGGCTGAATATTTTATG